>PRKT01001153.1:80664-122227 GCA_003671525.1 Saccostrea glomerata
AAAAAAATTTGAAAAAAAAAAAAATAAAAAAATAAAGAAAAAAAAAATTAAAATAAAAATTTAAAAAATATATATACATAATATGCATTTTAATAATTAAATAAGTATACAGTAGAAAATTCAGAAAAATGTTTATAAACATTAAGATACTTGTGAAAACATTAATATATTGTTCCAATATTTTTGCTTTCTTCCACCATCTTAAGAGGTTCATCAAATACTTATCTTCAATGAGTTTTTTGTATTTCTATAAGTCATTCCGTTTTCAGATTTCTCCAGTTATACAATGACTCATGTCTATTTATTTATATGACTGAAGTAATTGGCTGCCACATGACAAGCAAGTATACAGTGTCAATTCGAATTTATACTTTGAAATATTAAACTGAAAGAGAAGTAATGCTAATTTTTGAATTTTTTCTCCTTGACTAAGCAAAGCATTTGTTAATATTTGTTAGTGCTTGACAAAATGACTCAAAATCTAAAAAAAAGCATTTGTCTTGTTGATGTGCACAGTATAAATGAAAAACATTTGCATGATTAAAAATTTGTTGGAAAATGGTAATTATTTACACGTGTATTTATTGTTAGTTCTTGGCTTTCATATACAGTTTCTTTTCATTTTCCCTCTCTGTCCGTGTCAAATCATTTGCGAGTTGTACTTCACTGAATTCAATCGTTTCCCGCAACTTTCCACCTCGTTTAAAGAACTCCACTCTTTTCTGAGGATGAGAAGGTAACGAGCAATGGACGACGTTTCTTATCCTTATTAAATTTACCAAGTCTCATTAACTTTATTGTGCTTTCATCTGCGACGTTCACTTCACAAACTTCAGCAATTTCTTTCACCTTATCTCCGTCATTGGTACGACGTACTTCCTTATTGTCTGAGTCACTTTCCTCTATCCCATAGATGATCATGTTACATTCTCTGTTTTTCCTCTCATTAATTCACTCAGTACTGCTGATACTGGCACGGTGTGTTTTCCGGATTCACTAGCAGTCTCGTCCTCTGTATCAGCTTGATTTGATTCTGTTGATTTCTGTATTGCCTCAGAAACTATCTCCCTCACTTGATTTTCACTGCATTTCTTCTCCAGCTCGTCCTACAGATACTTAATTCTACTGTCGAACATCTTCATCATGTCTTTACATCTCTCAATTTCTCTGTCCACAATGATATTTTTCTTAAACTTTTCTCGGCATGGCACACAGAACCACATGATATCGCTACTGTCCATCAGATTGAATTCTTAATGAATGATGAAAATAATGAAAAGTAGTAGCATATAATGACAAAGTAGTAGCATATAAGTATTGGATTTTTGCCGAATACAGGTCTGTATTAAAAAATATCAGACAGTTTTAGGCCCGTTAGGACAATTTAATACAGAATTGTATGAGGCATATATCGTACTTTTAAAAAACATTACTTTTGAGTTACTTGAGACAGTCCGAAATTAGAACAAAAGATAAGGTGTTAAGGACAACTGAAGCAGCAGGCTAAAGTGAAAAGTACTCAGTATTTAGTGATTTGGCTACACTGAAAAAAGTATTTGAAAGAATTTGAAAAGGAGAGTCGGGACAAAATTATTCTTCATTTAAACATATACGGAGATTAAATCAGTGCAACGAATTATTATTCAATCTAGTGAATGATGAATTTGAAACGAAGGGAAATTAACGATATGAAGAATATTTACAGAATATTATGCAGAATCTAAAGGTTCACTAGTCAATTTTATTTTTTATGATAAGCGTCAACATATACCTATGTTTTTGATGTTTCATAATACAGAAAAAACAAATATAATCAATAATCCAGGAGTTTTGAGGGAAACGTTGCGAATCTTTCAAATTGAGTGTTAATTATCATATACTAGGCCTAGTTACCTTGCTTTTGCATCTATATGCATTTTCCTTTTAATAAGAAAAATGAAATTTGTGTTTTATATTGAATTTATTGTTTGGGCTTTGAAAGTTTATTTCCTTCTCTGGGGACCCCCAGTGAGTCCAGTCTTTGTCAAAAACAAGAGAAAGGGGTTGAAACACTTTTCTAATTTTAATACGTTTATTAGAAGTTTACCGTTTTTTTTTGTATTTTTTGTTTTTACTTTGCATTATCTGGTCTGCTGCATGTGCTTCTTCCTATCATACTATATTCGATGTAAATGAAAGTTTGATTTTTTTTTTTTTGCAATTCTGTAAGTGCAATGTTAACTTTCTAAATCATCATACTAGAAATTTAAATTGATTTTTGTTAAATTATCACACTTTTTATTTGTTTTGTTCAGTAGCAGTCCAATTTTGAAGGATATAAGTGCTGAGGCAGTCTGATATTATGATTAATATCAGACTGCTCACTAATATCGGACTGCCATGGGTACATTTTAAGAGTGCAAGAACAAAGGAATGACATCACAGCAATGTTTTAATGAAAAGTAGTATCATATAATGACAAGATACCATCATATAATGACAAAATACCATCATTTTATGTAAAGTAGTAGCATATAATGACAAAATACCATTATATAATGACAAAATACCATCATATAATGACAAAGTACCATCATACAATGACAAAATACCATCATATAATGACGAAGTTCCAGCATATAATGACAAAATATCATCATATAATAACAAAATACCATCATATAATGACAAAATACCATTATATAATGAAAGTTCTTCACACGGCGTTCCATAAATAACTATTCAATAGTCTCGTTCAACCAGACGCTCGGCTGTCTCCGTAAACTCCGACCAGCAGAGGTGGTCGGAGATTTACGGAGACAGCCGAGCGTCTGGTTGAACGAGACTAACTTATCGAATGCTTAAACAGAAAACAAAACAAGATTTTCTGGATATCGGTATTTCCCTTTAACATATAAAGCACAGCCCGCCATTTGAAGAGCTTATAGTGTTACATATACATGTATGTATAATTATGTTCATTTTAATATCTATCATGAATGTTAAATTCCTCAAAAATGATATAAAATTCTGACTTTCATTTTATATAATGATTATATAAACATAACCTTTTCACAGGATGGATCATATTCCCCGTCTATCAGAGGTCCTGTATGTTGGTCTGTGTCGTAAGATAGGGACACCGACAGAAGTGGCCATCAGGAGGGACATGATGGACATGAAAGAGATGATAATGAAACCTGTTAATATTCATAAAGGATCAGTTAGAATGGAGAGTGGTAGTTATAGAGAGGGTTTTCGGCTGAGTTCATCTGACATAGATATAATGATCTGGTTTTGTAATTACAAATTAATTACTGACATCTCCCAGGCTCTGTTTTATAATACATCAAAGCATATTATTGTGCAAATGGAAGATTCTGATACACCGCCAGGATTTGTCAAACTGCGCCTCCTGACACCAGTGCAATACATAGGCACGGCATCATGTTTTGTTTTTTTTAATGGTTGGGCTTATTTATCGAGTTTGCTGTGGAGAGAACATTTTTTTCAGTTCAGGATTAAGATAGGTTTTGACCCTGAAAATATCAGAGTCCATGGACCTTGTAGTAGTGCTTTCTATGGACCTATTGAATTCGATGCAGCTCACTGTTTAGCCACATTTCCTTGGCCTAAACTGTTAGGAAGTTGGGTTGACAGATGTAAGAGACACACCTGGCCTCCGGTATCTGTGTTAGAAAAAATTCTAAAAAATGAATGTCACTGCATGCCAATTGGTAGTAAAGTTGATGTGACTCCTAACGAACTGGAATGGAGGTTATCATTTTCTCAAGCCGAGCAACAACTAGTGTGTACCATGAATCATGCACAATTTCTATGTTACGGACTCCTGAAAATATTTCTGAAGGAAGTTATCAATTGTGGGGAGGATGATTTACTGTGTTCATATTACATGAAAACCACAATGTTCTGGATGATGCAATTAGGACAAGTGAGGTGGTGTCCAAACAACTTACTGGATTGCTTTTGGAAGTGTTTGAAATATCTTCTTCATTGTGTTTATCGTGGGGTTTTCCCTAATTTTTTTATCCCACAGAACAACATGTTCATGAACAAAATTGTTGATGATTCACGTGAATCTCTTTTACAACAGCTTTATCAGTATTACAGAATGGGCGTGTCCTGTCTACTGTCGAGTCCAACTCTCAGATCAATCCTTGAACCAGCCCTCAGTAGCCCGTCCTTTGTATTATCTCCTGCTGAGGGAGAATTCATAAGTATTGCAAATTTAGATTTATGTGGCATACGTGAATTCAATTGCTTAAGTTTTCCTATTCAACACATATGGGAATCTTATCTTTACTTAAAATCAATTAACAAACTTTCTCAGTTATCATTCTCGCCATACCAGTTGTTAACATTACAGAACTGTACTGCTCAGACTCTTGTTCGATCAGCCTTTATAATGACAAATAGTGCTTCATATTGTAGCCATAAAAATATCTATAACTTAGATACAAAAATTTGTGGCATGTTGAAAATGGCAGCAAGATTAGGGTCTGTGTCTTATTTACTTTATCTCGCATTGTATTACTACAGAACAAGACGATATGACAAAGCAGTACGATTCAGTAATCTCACTAAACGAAAATTGTTAGATGACTTTATTATATATCAATATATTTTTGATAAACAAAGGTACAATAAAACTGTAGGTAATCTATCTTTGTCTAGAAGAATGGGATTGGTCTGGGTGGATGATGTGTATTTATTTCACAATATCCCATGTATTGAAGAATTATTTTTAGAACAAAATGTGAGTCAACAAAACAGAAGGTCAGGCCAACATTTACCACCATTTGTTATAGTAGAGATGTTGTCTGTGTTATCTCACTATAGACTGGGTAATAGATCTCAGTGTTTACAGTCACTGACAGACCTACAGACACTGCTGCTGTATGATGACGGGACATATGTTCCTTTATACACCAGAGACCTATCCTGGCAGATACTAGGAATCTGTCAACAAGTTGTGGGAGACTCACACGGGGCGTTACGGTCCTATGAAGAGTCGCTCAGACAGGAACCATTCCAGGGCATAAAAGAAGCTACATATTTTAGAATAGAATGTGTTAAACAACAATTACAAAGAAATGTGTACATGTAAAAAATAATATGCAAAGTTTCTCTTATAATTCAAAAGTGTGCAGACCAGCTGTACACAAAAATGCATGGCACGCTGAGATAGGCAGTTGGCAGGAATCATTGACAATTTTAGCAAAGCTTAAGCGGTCGGTAAAGGTGAAAAGTATGGATTTATTTTTTATACGCATATCAAAACTATAAAAAGTTGCATTTTGATGTTTTAACATTCCTCTACTCCTACTCCCACTCACTAAGTACATACAAATAGACATTAAATTTTAAAGCAATGTCTACAAGAATGACAAAGTCAGTAAGTGAACATTTGTCAAATGAAAGAATAACAAAAATAGATGCAGGGATATCATTTAGTGAGCTGAGTACTCATAGTACCTCTAGTTTATGTGCTAGATCCATGTGACGCGTACTTTACAGTAAGTTCCACAATCGATACAATGACTTTGTCAGCAATACACAATATCATAAAGTCAAATGCTGACTGACGTTTTTCATACTTCATGTACTGTAAAATCACATATTTTCGTGGGGTCAAATTTTTGTGGTTTGAGGAAAATTTATTGGTTCGTGGGGATTTGATTTCGTGGATCAAGAATTAATGAGTACTTATGTGTGTGAAATTTTACATTTCGTTGTGGACATGAATTCGTGGTTCTTGTCATACCACGAAAACAACGAAAATTAAAACCCCACGAAAATTTGTGATTCCACAGTAATTTGCAGTGGTTGGAGCGTCTGCTCTAAGAGTCGCGAAGTCAGGAGTTGATCCTCATGTAGCAAATTCGAATCCCAATGTGGGACATGGAAATCGGTTCTTCCTATGAGACCGTAAAAAAGAGGCCCAGTATCGCAGTAGGTGCTGGCAGTAAAAGATCCCTCCATGATCAATGGCCCTAAGTTCCTAATAAAGGAGGTACGTCCATTGCACGATGTTTTTATCGATATTGTCGACATCGCTGTAAAAATGCCAGTCCTCCTAATATCATAACATATTCAAGATGACAATAATTTCTTTGTTTATCTCTGTATGTATTACATTGTTTAACAATATAACGTCAGCATCTTGTTTACATTGCTTTCCCCCTTTCTGATGTTTACATTGTTCACATCGTGGACATCGCAATGTGGGTCGATATCGAGTCGACATCGTGTCAACATTGATTTATTTCTCTGCTGTTTACATCGTTCACATCGTCGACATCGTTATGTTGGTCGATATCGAGTCAACATCGTGTCAACATTGCCCTTCTTATTTTTATTGTTTCCATCGTTCACATCGTCGACATCGCAATGTTGGTCGATATCGAGTCGACAACGTGTCAAGATCGCCTTTTTTCAAAATCTTGTATAAATTGTTCACATCGTCGTTGTTGGTTGGTAATTGAGTGAACATTGCATTAATTTTTATAAATTTTTGTTTATGTACTTAGTATCTGTGTTGGCCTATATCGAGTTTAAAATAAATTACATTGTGTTGTCAATATACAATGTATAAAATAAAAGCAATGTAGACAATGTAAATGCGATATCGTTTCAACATTGTTTACATTGCAATGTCGACGTCGACGATGTCGTCATGTAGAAATATAACAATGTAGACGATGTAAACGCGATATCGTATCGACACTGATTACATTGGGATGTTGACGTTTGTTATGTAGAAACAATGACAATATAGACGATGTAAACACGATATCGTATCAACATTGTTTACATTGCCATGTCGACGTAGACGATGTAGAAACAAACACAATGTAGACGATATAAACAAGATATCGTATTAACATTGTTAACATTGTGATGACGACGTTAACGATGTTGTAATGTAGAAACAATAATAATGTAGACGATGTATTCATGATATTGTATCAACATTGTTTACATTGCGATGTCGACAATATCGAATTGATTAAGGGAACTGGACAAGAATGGAATATAGGTCAAAATTTGCTGCTCTCCACTGGCAAGTGGTGGCGTCTCCATATGACTGAAATATTATCTCAAGGGACGTTAAACAATATAATATACAATAAATCAATCATAGTAATTGTTTAGGCCATTATTTACATATACAGGATTGTCGACGGATTTTCCAGTTATTTCCAAATCAGGATAAGGAGCACGGGGCGGGTGTGACCGGTCGGCAGGAGATGCTCACTCCTCCAAGACACCTGATCCCACCTCTGATGTTTTAGAGGTCCGCCTTTGCTCTGCTGCTATTTTGTTTTGTTTAATGTATTTTGAGCTAGAATACTTTCCATATATTTCAATTCAAATAAGGTTTATTTTCAAATAAAGCGATTTATGTTAAAAATTTCATGTATGTATTTTTGTGGATGTCAATGTGTTTATCTTTTTGTAATTTTACAAAAATTTAATGCCTAGGTCACATTTCCCGGCCAGTAGCCGCAGACCGGTGGTAATCGGTAGTAATCCGTGGTGATAACTATGCCCAAACATCGGTCCACATCGGTCTAGTTGTCCTTAAAGCATCAGTCACATTATTCAGCGATGTGCATACGATGGGCAACCAATGCGTTTTATGAGAAAAATGGCGTGGTTGCCGGCCGGACTAACAAAGGCCCAGCGATGCATTGCTAATCCTAAAACGATGTTCCAGGATAATCGGCCGATGTTACATTGCTCATGCATTGGTAAAATCTTTCGTACATCGGTCGACTACAGGCCAATGTTTGGTCGAACATCGACCGATGATCGGTCGTTATCTGTTGACCACCACTAAACTCCCCGATGACCTCAGATTCAACGGATATTAGATAATGCTCGGCCATACATCGGCCGATCCTTGAAAGATGTTTTAATGATGGGTTACCGATGAGAAGCGATGTGATTTATCGTTTGAGACATCGCTGAATTTTAACTACAAATTATTTCCTACCGATGACCCCACCGATTCGCAAAAAAGACTCAATCACCATCCGATCACTAGTGGTGCCCAGTCGGCAACCACGCCATTTTCATCAAAAAACGCATCGGTTACTCATCGTATACCCCATCGTTGGATAATGTGACTTATACTTTATTTGTAAACCCGGTTCTTCCAGTGACCCAGTTTTACCGCGTCCATAAATTTTGTCAAGGCCTTAGCTATTTTCAGCAAATCAGATTGCCGCGCAAGGCTTCGTATTTATATACTTCTTGTTTACTCGGAGTGCTGCGCGAAATTAGCAAGGCCAATGAGAAAGCAGTTATTTGTGAGGTGTTGGAGCATTCTAAGCCAATGCTCCACAGAACATGATCGTGTTTTGATTATATCTATATTTGAATGAATGTGTTGACATATATAATATAAATGATAATATTGTAATATATATATGATATAAACAGATAAACAACAAGATTGTAATTTTTGTTTTGGTTTATTGTACATATACATCTATGTGTTTTTCATACCGAGCACTGCACTGAATGCACGTCCGGTGTAACGACGAAAAGTGACCCCCGTAGAATATTGACCGGGGGGTCATTTTTCTACGTAGAAAAATGACCCCCCCGGTCAATATTCTACGACAAGTAGGGTCATTTTTCGACTGTAGAAAAACATTCCAAACCATTAATTCTACGACTTCACACACGTTGAAAAATGACCCTCATAGAAATTTGAGCCCCCTATATTTTAACAATTAAACCTTGTATATGACTGTCTCCTGATTTTTTCATACTTTCAAATCCAAGTAGGGGGGATTTGTTTTATGTAATCTTATCCTTTCCAACTTATATTCAATTGCATATCTTAAACGTAGCATTAGAACCAATGCATGTATCTGGTATGGGTATATTTTTTCCTTGCAGAATCCCAATGAAGAATATAATTAACGATTATATATTTTGGGTTTTTTTTTCATTCAAAGGTTTTATTCCGAAAATGGCATGATACGTTTCTAATAACTATAATCTTTGAAAATTCTTGCAAGAAAAAAAAAGCACAGAAGCAAGAAAAAGGGATATGGAGATACCGAACAGTATTCAATATCAAAGTCCATAAAACGATACAAAATAGGAGCAGAGCAAACACGGACCTCCGAAACATCGAAAGCAACATTGTTTAACTATATAAATTCAATTCCCTTGGCTCTTACCTTTAAACTTACATATACATCTGTATGCATTTATTCTGCTTTAAAATACATACTTTTTAACTACATGTACCTTATATATTACTATACTTTTTCCTTTATATACAGGAAATACAATACACATCAAAAAAATTCTTATGATGATATTACAAATTCCTCCAAAACTGGCAAAAATTTACACCTGAGTGAAAAATAGTTCAACCTTCAGAGATATCTATAAATTAAAATAAAAACTTAAAAATCTCTTTTCAACACTTTCTAGCCCACAGAAACGTGACCAATAGTTACTGTTACATCCACTTTCTTCTGGGATTTTATAGACACTGGTAACCTTTGCAAATGCATTAATGAACTCTTAGTTGCCATGCCCTTACTTCAAAATAAATTTATAGCACATACCGTCCAAAAGTTAATGTTAAAGTAAAAGTGTGGAATTGTTGATTTTTTTTCACAATGAATTAAATGTATCATATCCATGTTAACGCCGTGTATTCAAAGATTGAGGGGGTAATATGAAAACAATCATTCATTCTGTGTTCAATAATCCAGAAGTCAAAAAATTATATTGATTATATGATCAATACGTACTGGTCCTTGTCGACAAAGCAGGTAACAACATTGTCTTTGTTTGTAAGTCTCATTAATTGTATTTCAGAAGAACCTTAAGATTTAATTCTACAAGTGGTAATCCTACTTAATACTCATACTTTCCTTTCTAAATTTTAGGTCAGTTTTAAATATTTTTTTCATATTACATAGAGCAAAAATAAATTTGAATTACCCGATATATATTGGATTCCAAACAGACGCATTGCGGATTCCAGTAAATGTTCATTCAAATCTCTTTTGTACTCCGCACTAAAGTATTGACAGAAGAGAAGGAAAAACTCTTAGTGTATTGCGCAACAATATATTCAAAAAGTGGTGTGAACCAGGATTTTTGATTTCAATGACAGCTACTTTTTTAATAAAAGGGAACTTGTAAATTTACATTGGTCATTGGTCATTTGCACACACATTTAAAACACATTGCACACACAAATACTCTGAAGTTGACGTGAAAGAAATGCTTGAGTTACTCATCGACAATATCTGGTTTTTTTGAAGACCAGATATTCCGACAATAAATTGGAATTCCCATGGGTACCAATTGCGCTCCGTTATAAGTAAATCTATTTTTACATTCACTTGAAACAGAATTTGTGCGAAGTCTAATGCGTGAAAAGAAGAAAATACTTGCTGTGGCCTTCAACAATGGTAATTTTCATTCCTACGTCGATACGATATATCCTTGTGAGCTAGCTTGAGATGAAAGATAACACAGAGTCTGACACATCTGTCTCACCCATGGATATTTTACTTGAAAAAAATTTACTTGAAAAAAGACGTTAATGGTAATGTAACAACTAGACTTAATGATAAATGTGATGACAAACTTTTCTATCGTCAAATTTCCTTGGTTATGCAGGGATTTACCTTCATCATGATCACCTGCAAACGGAGTGTATATATCTCGGTTGATTCTATACGCAAGAGCATGCTCTAAATATGAACAATTTCTAAAACGAAGTAAATTATTGACAAGCAATTTAATGAAATAAATAAGAAGAATATCGGCAGTCTCATTTGAAGTCAACATTTCGTTAATTCTATGGTTGACACAATGACATTGTCAGCAAATCCAACTTATCATATTGAAACAAATGCTGACTAATGTTTTTCGTGCTTTTTGTTAGTCCGTTATTTGTGCCTCGAGTTTGCGGAGGATTTTCCTGTTATTTCCCAGTCATGACAAGGAGAACATGGCAGATGTGACCGATCAGCAGGGGATTCTCTTTCCTCTATGGCACCTGATTCCATATCTGATGTTTCGGAGGTTCGTGTTTGCTCTGCTCCTTTATATTTTGTATTGTTTTATGGACTTTGATATTGAATACTGTTAGATAATATCTCCATATTCTCCTTGTGTAAAAGTATGTCGAACTCCAAGGTCAATATTAAAAGGTCAAAATTGATTGTACACAAAAAGGTCTTGTCAAAAAAATACACTTGTGAAATATGAAAGCCGTAGTCTTACCCAGTCATGGGCATGGGCAAGGTTCAAGTTTTGCAAACAAATATACAAACAGACAAGCGGACAAATAAAATGCTATACACCCCAGGAACCTCGTTTACGGGGGCATAAACCCGGAAATTTCGTTTACGGGGGCATAAGTATATCATGTAAAGTAACAACTGTTTTTCTATTGGTGAAAAACTCCTAAAATCACCGTATGTATTTTTATGTACATAATAGAACGGGGAAAACGACACTACATGTGCCTTTTTTGGAAAGATGGGACTTATTATTATTATTGTTTTTAGTTAATCATGTTTTATGCTACAATCCCTATTTTGTTAACACTAGCAATTACGACAAAAGAAGGATATGGAGATAACGAACAGTATTCAATCTCAACGTCCATTAAACAATATACAAAATAAGAGCAGAGCAAACACGGACCTCTGAAACATCAGAGGTGGGATCAGGTGTCATTGAGGAGTGAGCATCCCCTGCCGGCCGGTCACACCCGCCGTGTGCTCGTTGTCATGATCAGGAAATAACGGAAAAAATCCGTCGTCAATTCAGTGTATAAATAATGGACCAGCAATTGGTATGAAAAACGTCAGTCAGCATTTGACTCAATGATAAATTGTATTTGCTGACAAGGTCATTGTATCGACCATAGAATTTTTTACGAAATGATGACTTCAAATGAGACTGCCGATATTCTTCTTTCATCAACTTGCTTGTTAATAATTTACCTCGTTTAAGAAATTGTTCATACGTAGAGCACACTCTTGCGTATCGAATCAACTGAGATATAAATACTCCGTATGCAGGTGATGAAGGTATTTTGCTGCATAAGTAAGGGAAGTTGACGATAGAAAACTTAAAGTCATAACGTTTATCATATAGTTTGGTTGTTAGATTACCATGCATTAGTGCCTTTTTAAGTAAAATATCCAAGTATGAAGCAGAAGTGTCGGACTCTGTGGTATCTTTAATTTCAAGCTCACCAGGATATATCGTATCGACGTAGGAATGGAAATTATCATTATTAATTGCCAATACATCGTCGATATATCTAAATGTCGAGTTGAAGGCCACAGCAAGTGTTTTCTTCTTTTCACGCATAAGATTTTGTATAAATTCTGCTTCATATGAATATAAAAATAAGTCTGCTAATAACGGAACGCAATTTGTACCCATGGGAATTCCAATAGATTGTTTGAATACCTGGTTTCCGAAAACCACATAGATATTGTCAATCAGAAACTCAAGCATCTTCTTGATGTCAACTTAAGAGTACTTATGTGTGCAATCAGAATTTGTTTTAACAAAATAATTTTTCAAATGACCAATGACGAGGTAAGTAAATTTACGAGTTCCATTTTTGTTGAAGAAGCAGCTGTCAATGATATCAAAAAGCCTGGATTTTAATTTGTCGTGGGGAATCGTTGTGTATAAGGTTGAAAAGTCGTAAGTTTTTAAGCTGTTGATTTTTGTAAAGTATTGTGATTTCAAATTGTCCAAAAGACATTTTACAGGTTTTGAGCTAACCACTTTTTGTTTTACTTGTATCACACATAAAGGTCAGAGGCAATTTAATTTAGTTCTTATTTTTACAAATTAAATAATCCCTATTTTTTTAAAAAAGAAGTTTAAAACTTAAATCATAGAAAATCAAATATTTTTATACGATTTTTCTATGTTGGAACATAAAACGTGTCCGTTTTAAAATATGGATAAAAAACTTTAAACTTTTGAAAAATTATGTATCCAGGGAAAAATCAATAAAAGATTCATTATTGATTAATAACGGAAACGTTTCTTTCTGACACAATACCTGTCAGCTAGAAATGACCAATACTACCCATAGTCATCTGCCTCTCCGCACACCGAGATTTGAGATTTGGTTTGGTACAAACGAACTGTGGAGGAAGTTTGGAAATAACCCTTTTTTGAATTAAAATGGCAACTGTGGAAACTTATTTACTGGTATAAAATTACTGGTATAAAATTTAATAAAAGTTTCTATGAATTCTCGTATCTTTGCTCCTATAGCCTTTGGGTTAGAACATTTTGATACCGTTTTTCTCTAGTGGAGATAAACAGATTGTATCATTAATGCAAGGTATTTTATCGCTTTGATTTCGTTATTTTAGCTTAAAAGCTTTCAGAAATTAACACTTTAAAGCATAAGTCAGCTTGATATAACCCGCTTGCATATGCCTAATAAGAATATTCCTTCTAAAATGAATTGTTTTGGCATCAAAAAATGACAGGGGGTCATTATTCTACGGGGTCAATTTTCTACAATGCACACGGAGAAATATGACCCCAAGGCCATGATTTCTACAGAAAAAGGGGTCATTTTTCTACGTAGAATATTGACCAGGGGGTCAAATTTCTACGTAGAAAAATGACCCCCGGTCAATATTCTACGGGGGTCACTTTTCGTCGTTACACCGGCATTCTCCCTTGAGACATTATTTACATAGCGACGGACACAGGTTTTCCCTAGTTACTCGTCTATGGTTTTTTCTGTGCGGTTTTTAATGTCTTTGATAGGGATATATTGCATAGCATATAACACATATATAGTTAACAAAAATTACATCACTTCATTGATCACATTCACATTAAGGTATGCCTGTTGGTTACATAATTTGTTATTAGCTGAAGATATTAAGCTAGCCTGTTTACAGCAGAAGTGGTGTATTATTTGAGGTGTGTTGTATTATTTGAGGTGTAGTCTGTCAAATAACGTGAGAAGGTTACACTGTATATTTCTAAATTGGGTCAGAATTGGGTGACTATGTCCCAAAATTTTTATGTATTGCAAGGCATTCATATATTGCATTCAGGTTTACCTTTGTACATATTTTTCATCTTAAATCTTAGTAGGCATAGAAGTTGTCAGCTTGTTTCCAGATTCCATTGATTTTCGGCTGGTTCATTCCTTGAACTCTCAATTATGTAAATGTATCAAGGTTAGTTTTAAATGATTCACAATTTTTATGCCCTATTATCTTTCAGAATTGTTTACTTAATTTTATATACATTAGGGCAAGTTTCACATCATTTATAATTAAGTTGCTGATTTCCATCCATCACTCGTTACTTCCTGTTCAGAATTTTGTGTTGGCTTTCTTATGCAAGGCCATGATATATGAGTAATACCAATAGTGTTAACAAACAAGAAGACTCTTATATGTTAGGTCTACTAGTATTTAAATCCTTGCAGACCGAGTTTTGCCCCCAAGCGTTTTGAGTAAATATCCTAGACCTGTTTGTATGTGCATGATGTTCATTAGCTTCAAATACCAACCATTTTATTTTTACAATTTAACATTTTATATCATATGTGAGATTTTACCAAGGCAACATCTTGAGTTGTGCTTCAACCCGTTGGATTGATGGCGCTTTTTATGCACCACTTTTGTTTCCAATAAAGTTTGATGTTGTATTTTACTGCATTATCACATCTGTATGTTGTAAAAATATTGCGGCTGGGAGACCACTGTTTTGTAATCATTTATTGAATTGCATTTCTGGTCAAGTTTTCCAGGATTCTGTTATGTCTCCCATCCAAATTCTTTGGTAATTGTTTTTATAAATGGATTTCATTTTTCGTCATTTAAATAACAAATTCTCATTAGTTTGCTGGGAAAGGTACGTATTCTATAACTTTTTGCAATCATTTGGGTATGTTCTTCATCATAATATATCTAAGATTGATAACATTTTGACAAATACTTTAAAATTATTTGATTTAAACATTTAGAGTGGAAAATTGTATTTTAAAAAAAAATGAGTTCATTTTCCTATATTTTTTGTTTATGAAATATGGACTTAATATTTAATGTCAATTGAATGAAAGAGAATTTATTCTTGATTAATATTGCTTAATACTGTTCAATTGATGAATTCTATATACGACGATTTTTGAAGTATTTTTGTGATTTTTCTATTTTTCTTCATGACAAGTGAACTTAAAAGTAACTGATACACCGAAAGAAAAAAAAATCATCTTTTGAATACATGGTTTAAAGAATGGGAAAAACATGATAAGATTTTCGTTTTCCGTTTCATTTAACTGTATAAACCAAAAACTTTAGTAGATACAAATAAACATTTTTCCAAAGAATATAATAAGGTATTCGGTAGGTAAGCAATTGCAACTTTTCAACAATTTTAAAAAAAACAAAAAGAATAAAAAATGATTTTGTCTTTTGCTAACTTTTAGCTTTGTTCGATTTCAAACCTGCAAGTATGCAATTCTGAAAACAATATTACTTGTATAATTGTTAATTACTTAAGCTTAGTAAACACCGTGATTTTTAGATAAATAATGAAAGAAAATGTTATTCATTTACATTAATTTCCCTGTTCAATTAAAATTCATAGAACATTTGATTCGTGTACAAATTAATCTTATATACACTGGGGATGACAAATCCCATTGCCCGACGCCCGGGGCTAGTGAATTTTAGGGGTGAGCAAGTGGAATTTTATCAACCACTTGCCCGTGGGCAAGTGACTTATCAAAAAGATAGAATTTATTTGTAGGCCATTTTAAAGCTGGGCAAGGGGGCAAGGGGGCTTACTCAGCATTTGTCTTCCTCTTTATGGAAATATCTATAATTACAGAAATAGTTTATGGTAGGGCAAGCAAAAATTCAGATAGGGCAAGTCAATTTTGACCATGTACTTGCCATTGGAATGCTGCCTTAAAAAAATCTATTTGTCAGCCCCTGTATACACTTCCAGTCATTGACCTGTAGAGCTAAATATCTGAGGTAGAAAACTAACGTATGTATATGAAATATAAAAGATTAAAAAAACATGTCATTTTAAATCATGCTTGTCTACGTCCGACATCAGTAACATAAAAAATTTAAGAATTTATTTTGTATCATTTCAGACAGTAAAAGATAATCTGTATATACGAACTTTCGTGAAATATTTATAACAACTTAATTCTAACTTACTGTATCTGTTCAAACAATCTCGACGTGATAAAAAAACTATGCAAGGTTAGTTTAATAAGTAATGCAACACAATGTTTTTCATAATAAATGTAAAAGCAATTAATTTTATTTTTTACTCTTGAAAAATTCTTAAAATCTTCTAACCACCATTTCAGGTGGGTGGGGTGGTATAGACTCATTTTAGTTCCATTACAATGTACTAGTACCTTTCATAAATCTGCATACTTCTATGGGATTTCGGATCCCCACCTCACACCACATTCTTCCCTACTCCTGCACATATAGTAATAATGTGCTCATAATCATAAATCTTTTTTTTTTAATTTAAAAAGTGGGATGTAGAACTCAAATCAATGACTTGTTGTAATATTTAAACCTCTATTTTCTGTAGATTCAATTCATTTTCATTTTCAGTCTGGAACGTGTTGTCAGATAGGTCTTTAAAAAAATATATGTCTTTCAAAAATATCTAAAGTTATTTGTGACAAAGAATGGTTAATATATATTTGTTTGAGCTTGCTGCTGATTTATTGACTTTTCCAATTTTAATTATTTTTTTGGAGAGGTGGAATTAAAGTCGGAGAAGAAGATAATATTAAAATTATATATCTGTTGCGATTATTTACAACTGCATTTGATTCGTCAGTGGAATTACTATTTTATACTTGGAAAATGAGAAATTCTTCATGTATGATATACATGACGAAACATGTTTCTCTTTGGCAATAGCATTCCTAGTACTGATGTGGATCTGCCTTTTCATCTTCTTTGGATTTCTTAATATTGTGTGGTGGGAGGTGCCCAGACTTGTGACAAAATTAATCAGCTGTTGTTTCAACCTAGTGATGGCTTATCATGCCTATCATTTATACAATCATCATGATGACTCATCCTTTAATAAATTTGTGTATATATTGGAGTTTATTTAAAGTGGTATAGATGTTTTACAACTGATATACATTATTAGAATTACGTGAGTATATTACAGTTTATATCGCATTAAGTTTTAAATAAAACGCTCTATATTTTAAGTGTTTATTGCCGCCATACATGCATGTGCACTAATCGAATTCACTTTGTGAGATTTATTTCTTCCGAAAATCATGCTTTTCCACTTTTTGGATTAATTTTGCATGTGAAATTACAATGATTCATGATTTATTTTGAAGTTTTACGAAATATATATAAAAGGGGTTAAAAGTGATTGGTAGGATAAGGATATGGAAATAACGAACAGTATTCAATCTCAACGTCCATTAAACAAATATACAAAACAAGAGCAGAGCAAACACGGACCTCCGAAACATCAGAGGTGGGATCAGGTGCCATGGAGGAGTGAGCATCCCCTGCTGACCGGTCACACCCGCCGTGTGCTCGTTGTCATAATCAGGAAATAACGGAAAAAATCCGTAGTCAATTCAGTGTATAAATAATGGACTAACAATTGGTATGAAAAACGTCAGTCAGCATTTCATTCAATGATAAATTGTATTTGCTGACAAGGTCATTGTATCGACCATAGAATTTACGAAATGATGACTTTAAACGAGACTGTTGATATTCTTGTTTCATCAACTTGCTTGTCAATAATTTACCTCGTTTAAGAAATTGTTCATACGTAGAGCATGCTCTTGCGTATCGAATCAACTGAGATATAAATACTCCGTATGCAGGTGATGAAGGTATATTGCTGCATAAGTAAGGGAAGTTGACGATAGAAAAGTTAAAGTCATCACGTTTATCATATAGCTTGGTTGTTAGATTACCATTAGTGTCTTTTTCAAGTAAAATATCCAAGTATGAAGCAGAAGTGTCGGACTCTGTGGTATCTTTTATCTCAAGCTCACCAGGATATATCGTGTCGACGTAGGAATGGAAATTATCATTATTAATTGACAATACGTCGTCGATATATCTAAATGTCGAGTTGAAGGCCACAGCAAGTGTTTTCTTCTTTTCACGCAAAAGATTTTGCATAAATTCTGCTTCATATGAATATAAAAATAAGTCTGCTAATAACGGAGCGCAATTTGTACCCATGGGAATTCCAATAGATTGTTGGAATACCTGGTCTCCAAAAACCACATAGATATTGTCAATCAGAAACTCAAGCATCTTCTTGATGTCAACTTCAGAGTACTTATGTGTGCAATCAGAATCTGTTTTAACAAAATAATTTTTCAAATGACCAATGACGAGGTAAGTAAACTTACGAGTTCCATTTTTGTTGAAGAAGCAGCTGTCAATGATATCAAAAAGCCTGGATTTTAATTTGTCGTGGGGAATTGTTGTGTATAAAGTTGAAAAGTCGTAAGTTTTTATGCTGTTGATTTTTGTAAAGTCTTGTGATTTCAAATTGTCCAAAAGTTCTTTAGAATTTTTAAGTATCCACATCTGATTTACACCACTTCTTGAATATATAGTTGTACAGTACTCTTGAAGTTTTTCCTTCACTACTGTCAATATTTTAGTGAGAAGTAACGAAAGAGGCTTGGTTGAACATTTACTGGAACCTGCAATGTATCTTTGTTTGTAAGGATTCTTATGAAGTTTCGGAATCCAATATATATAAGGTAGTTCAAATTCATTTTGGCTCTGTGGAATATTAAAAGTATTCAAAACTGACAGGTGATTTTGAAGAATTTCTTCCTTAGAAAGAGAAGTATATGTATAAGTAGGATTACCACTTGTAGAATTAAATCCAAGTTCTTCTAGAATGCAATTTATATAATGAGCCTTACAAACGAAGACAATGTTGTTACCTGCTTTGTCGGCAGGAACCAGTACGTACTGATCGTGTAATCTATCTAATTCTTTTTTCACTTCTGGTTTATTGAACACAGAAGGATAGATGGTTTTCATTTTGCCCCTCAATCTTTTAATACGTGACTTTAACATGGATCGAAAATCAGATACCGTGAAAATTAGATTGTACTTCAGATCAAAGGAACTTTGAATTTAACCCTAAAATACACTCATTGGTATTAAATATGATCAGAACTGACCACCTACACACATATGTATATCCATTTGTTAACCTGCTGTGTTACAACACTATTGAAATACGACCACTATTGAAATAATTATATCAATAGTGGTTGAGAGTGCATTTCAATAGCAAACATAGTTAGTTACCACTATTGAAATACAACCACTTTTGAAATGATTATATAAATCATATAAATAGTGGTTGAGAGTGTATTTCAATATTAAACATAGGTAATAACCACAATTGAAATACAACAACTGTTGAAATAATTACACCTATAGTAATCGGACGGTGACTGAGGCCATTTGGCGAATCGGTGGGGATCATCGGTAGAAAATAAGTTGTAGTTAAAAATCAGTGATGTCTCCACCGATGCCCCATTGCGCTTCATCGACAAGCCATGTTTTACACATCTTTCAAGTATTTTCCGATGTATGGCCGAGCATCGTCAAGTGTCCATTCATTCTAAGGTTATCGGAGGGGGGCTGATACTTCAAGGACTACTAGGCCCATGTGGATCAATGTTGGGACATCGCTACACTACGGATTACCACCGATTACCACCGGTTTACGACTTCCAGCTGGGAAATGTGACCAATTATAAGGCATTAGTGAGCTCATTGCTCACGGTACGTACCTCTAGTTGATATCATTTTTTGTTCATTTTTTACATTAAATATTTTGCAAAATATGCTAGATTTGATTAATTCTTTTTTTATTTTGAATTGCATTTGTTTGTTTGACTAATAACTTCTCTTTCGCGATTGTATATGATCATAACTTTGTTTATACAATTTCGAAATTCGTTGATGTTACTTTTTTTATCTTTTAAATATGTAGAAATTTGTGTGTACAATTAAAAAAAATAAATCAAGAACGATTAATAAAATTCGTTTGTGCGATTTTTTAACCTTTCAAACGATTGAAAAAAATATCTTTTTTTTTTATAAAATTGTTTGATTATCAACAAAATAATATGGAAATTGTTTCTCACTTAATGCTTTTTTGTAAATTAATCGAGTCTTTTTTGTTTTATTTAATCTTAATTTACAATGAAGTACCCAATCCATGTTAAAACTAAGTTATAGTTCAGAATTTAAGAAATATTGTTTCAGACAAAATTTTACTTTAAAAAGCTGCAAGGTTTCAATGATATGCAATCTTCTCCTTGATATATTTCTATGGTACTTTATTCAAGAAGTTGCCATTCTCCTGTTTCTAAGGAGTTTGGTTACGATATGATTGTGCATCAAGTACTAAAATGCTGTTATTTGAGTGCTATAGCATGTATAGTACACTGAAAGAATTAACCTAGTGAATTTAGCTAGTGTGCCTTGTAAAGCGTTTGTCATGATAAATGATCTTTCAGTTTACTGGCTAAGATAGTCATTTACTAATCTTATTTAGTAAATATAACCAATACCTAGTAAAACTGCTTTTAAGGTAATGATTGTATAGACAATAAATTTACTAGTCTCCTTAATGACTTTAACTAGCTATTTTTTTTACAGTGTATGGAATTGAATGGTACTGCTGTTGATGAAAAAAAATAACCCGCGTTTACAAGCATATTTATGCATGTACTGCTATCAGGTGTATTGAATCTCAAGTTGAAGCTTGTGTTTCGAATGGATTAATACGTTTTCCGCTAAAACAGTTCTGGCGGCAAATCCATGGGTGCAGAAAAGCAAATTATATGTACATTAACAAACGTTTTATCTAAGGAAATTTTAAACAGAATGGCGAGTATGAAATCGCATTTCTAATACTAGTATTTCAGTTTTCTTTTTTCTATGAGTAAAACTAAGATGAAATTATGTTTTCTTTCAGGTTAAAGAGAGGCTGCAGCAAGTAAGAAAATCATTGTTCACAGAAGAGATTCAATGAACTGGGAATTCAAATTTAAAAAGTCAGGCGATGGACCAATCATGAAAAAATAGCCTTGACTCTTTGTCAGAATGTCAGAATGGAGTTTAAGTATCGGATGGATTTTGTAATCCAGCATTAAAACGGTTGAGGGGCAATAAAAATATATTCTTCCATTTATCTGTCTTCAAATAATTAACAAATGAAAAGAAGATAATCCAACTTGTACAAATAGTTCCTTTTGTCGGTAGGAAATTCTTCAAAATAGTATGTAACTTTAAAATGTTTCGGTATTTCCAACAACCAAATTATTAGTAACTTTTATTTGAAAAGGTAATCCTATATTTAATTTCAAAACTTGGTAAAAATCAAACAAGAATGCAAAGGATATTTTCAGTAAATATTCCACTTATCCCTTTTTCCTCACCAAAATACTTATAACAATGAAACTTTAATACTGTGGAATATGAAGAAAACAATTATTTCAAAACTGCATTGGAACAATAGAAACTGGGAGCATATCGAACACAAATCATTCACAATGTCAGTGATGAAACAGATATCATAAAAGAATAATCCGTAGATAACGCAATGTAAAAAAACCCAATTTGTACAAAAACTTAACATCAGTCGACATTCCAGTTAACGAAAGATTGTACATGTGTATTTGCAAACATGTATGATACAATTTACAGTGAAAAGAGCAAAAACAAATAAAGACCCCCTTAAACAACTGAGAATGAATAACCTACCTAGGAGGAGTAGAAAATTTCCCGTTGAAGTCACTCTCGCTATAAGCCAATTGTATTGATGAGGAAAACGTATTCATCCCTTTCAAAATGAGTATAAAAATAATGGCTTAACTATACGTATGAAATATGTCAGTAAAAACAAGACCAAACAAGTGGATAATTTTGCAAATCTGATCGTTTTAACGACCATAGAATTTGCGAAATGATGATTGTTGAAGGCCGTGAATCATTTACTTATTTGTCAATATTCAAACACTTTGATGACAAACAAAATTAGAGTTACCTCGCTTGCCCCAATCTTCAGCTGGAATGAGCATAAAAATTGATGAACATGAATAGCCCATGTTAAAGGTGCTTAGACACAGATATGAAGCTAATATTTTTTCATATTTTCGGTATAATATCATGTCTTATTTGTCGCTAAATGATGTCACACGTAAAATATTTTTTTTAATAAATTTCATGGAATTTCTGGACGCGTTTGATTGATACATCCATACACGTTCATTAAGCATACTTTATCCTTCATACTTAAATAATTCAATTCTGGTTGTAACGCTGTATTTAATTGGATAAAAATATACTTTATATAATATAAAATGGGTAGCCTACGTCACAATGCTTAGCGTCAAAAACGTATCAATCCGCCTGACATTACATTCAAATTTTGTGTAGGTTAAAGTCATTTTATTAGACCAATCATCTTTTTCTTACATGAAAATTAAATTATAAGCAATGAATCTAATACTTACCCATTTTATACATGTTTTAAAATTTTATTTTCATGTGTGTATCACGCTTATCTTCCAAACTTTATTTCATTACCAAGAACAACTTATTCATTTCAAAAGTATTTGTACGTTCTCATCAGTCACTGGTGAGCAGCATTTTGAAATGTATAACCAAGGGATCACATGGTTGTTGCAATGCCGCTCGATCAGAGACGTGTTAACTCGAGCAATTGGTAGAAGGCGGTATGTCGTAAGTACTGTAGAATCCGATATCATACCCGAAATCCACATCGATACTGAGCTTTTTGATGAAATTGATAGTAATGACATTGTAGCAATGTTATTTTCAAATGTCAGACACTGTTTAACGACTCTTCAATCCACAGTCAAGAACTTACATGCCCCTAACCTTAATGAAAGACAGCGTGTTACTTTTAGAAAATCTTAGATCCACTGTTTTTCATTTATATGAAACATCCAACGGCCTCGACAAGAGAAGATTAGGAGTTATAAATGCCTGTTTAAAAATGCTGAAAATTAGCGCAGATATTGGATTTTTTCGGATAAGATTTGTTTGGCTTTACTTCTGCACCCAGTCGGTAAAAATAGAGATGCAAAACAGTTTCTCTTCACGATAAAAGAGAAGATTACAAATCTTTATATGATTTATGATCGCATTGTTAATATTGAGTGTTATAATAGAAAGATTGGAGGCTTGCCACTTATGGAATTAATGAGAAAAAATGTAGCGGTGGACACTGGCTAACGTATTATCATGGTTAAAGAATTGGAATTTGAATTCAGTTTGGCAGCACGATATTTTATTGCTTTACCTCCATATGTAATGGTACTTATGTTGTTAGTGTTGTGTAATCGTGGAAACCCACAGAAACAACACGAGACTCTTAATGAATTGTACCTCCTCCTCCATCCTGATGAAGGGCGTCATATATTAAGTCAAGAGGTTTGTGAAGACTATCGGGGGCGCTTTTGTCTTATCGAAAACCTCTAAAAGAAGAACCGCACCATAATTTACAGGAGGCGACTTATCTCAGAATACAAGATACAAGATGTTCAGTATAGACACGCAATGGGATAAAATGTCTCTAAATATTGTATCCATCGAACATTTATGCAATATTTTTCATGCAATTGTATTTTTATGTTTGCTTTGCTGTAGTATATTTTTGATGTTATATATAAAACTTATGTAGTTTAATTTAAATATGTTCTCACTCTGATATATTTCTGGAATGTTTACGCATACGAGTAACTTGCAAAGCACATTTGTTGTGTAGTAATCTTATTGAAAAATATTTACAAATATGTATGTGTATAAATATGTGTGAAGATATACATAATTTTCTCTTTAATATTTTGCATCAATCTCAAAATGGTATAATCGCGATTGTTTCAAGTTACTTCTAAATTACTCTCTTCCGCCATCCCAAGAGGTTCATCGAATACTTATCCCCTATAAGTCTTCCATTTTTCATCTATCTCCAGTTTAACGATGACCTATGTCTATATATATATACGACTGAAATGATGAACTGTAACAGGAAAAGCAAGTACACAATGTCAATACTGCATTTATACTTGATATAATGAGAATGAGAGACAAGCAATGCTTATTTCTGAAATTTCACTCCTCGATGATGCAAAGCAACGTTAATATAACGTTAAAATTCCGCATAATTAAAATACAGTGAAAACTGGTAATTATTTTGCCGGGTTTGGTTCTCGTTTTTATAAACCAAACCAACTTTTGCTCACGTAAATCCTTAAAATACAAGTTATTTAATTTCCCGTAAAATTAAGAAACCTAAGATTCTTGCATTACGAAATCAAGAAAACTTACATGCATCTAATATTTATATTGAAAAATTGCGTACTATTTTTTTTTACTTCATTAAGCTTCCCTCGTGGTGTTTAAGTCAGATACTTTCTTTATGTGTGTTTTATTGTACGACTTCTTTTAAAGATGATCTTTGAATATTCATAGGATATTTTTTATTTCCTTAGTTTACATGAATCAATTCCAAGTGTTTCTTTGCCTTTAGCAAAAGCATCATTTATTTCTTTATTAACCTAACCCTAACTTTAACCCTAATGCTAACCCTAACCCTTGCAGCGTAACCCTCATTAACCTTACTCGAAACCTAATGCTAACCCTAACCCATGCAGTGTAACCTTTGCCAGCCTTACGCAAATCCTAATGCGTTGGCATTAGGATTAGGCCTAACCCTTGCAGCGTAACCCTTACTAACCTTACTCAAACGCTAATGCTAACCCTATCCCTTGCAGCTGAACCTTACTAACTTTACTCAAATCCTAATGCTAACCCTACCAGCCTAGCCCTAACCTTACTCAAACCTTAATGCTAACCCTAACCCTTGAAGCGTAAACATTAATTACCAAAACCCTCATGCTAACCCTAACCATTACAGCCTAGCCCTAGCCATAGCCATAAGCCTAGGTTTAGCCTTAACCTAGCCCTAAACAACGGATTTGAATTTTTATTTGGATATGTTGTGGTAAAATTTTCTGAAATATATGTTGAGGATATAATAGTAAAGTAACATAAAATTTTCCAATATTTTGAGGAGTGTATCAAAATTATATATGTGAACATTAAATGTAATATTGTCCACCTCTACCTGTTTTTTTAAGTACAGTTAGATTCTCTTTCTCTTTGTTCGCCTGAATATAAATTATAATTACACTTTTTATATTGTATTCAAAAAATGATATGAAAAAAGTGACATCAAATCATTTACATGAAATGCTGCTTGTCAGTATGTTTTTATATCAACAGTTGAAAAAATTAAGTACTTACTTACTATTTATGATTTTATTTGATGTGTATCATATACATTTTTCTTGTCGGTAAATGTACCTACATTTTATTGTCTTAAAATTTGTGTAAAAAATTACTTCATCATACGACTTTATTATAGTCTTTTTGCTGACAGGGTCATTGTATCGACTAGAGAACTTGCGAAATTTTGACATAAAACGAGACTGTTGAAATCCTGGTATTACCAAATTTATTGTTGATACGCTGTCTTGTTTAAAAATTGTTCGTACGTAAAAGCATGCCTGCGTATCGAATCAACTAGAAAAGAATAAGTTATAACTGTATTAAGGTTCCTTTAACCACTTTTTCCTCATAAAATATCTAAATATGGAAGAGGCGTATCAGACTCTGTGGTATCTTTCTATTTCAACTTCACTGGTATATACTGAGTTGATATATTAATAGAAATTAAATCAATAATACGTCGTCGATATCTCCAAATGTCGAGATGAGTGAGAGAGTAATGAGTTTAAGAAATACCCAAAAAATCAAGTTTACTATTTTTTATGGAATTGAAATCACCTGGACTATTGCTCAGGATTTAAGACATTAAAATTTTATACTCTCCGATATTATGCTTATCTTGATTTTCCTACAACTTTTGATGGATGCCAGACAATGGATTTTCAAATATTTTGACCTAGCTTCAAATCAATTGTACATATCTTTAAGTCATTCGAACCTATTTTCAATTCAATTGTATCTATCTTTGATTCAATTATATCTATCTTTAATTCAATTATACATATCTTTTTTTTTCAATTGTACATATCTTTCATTCCATATACCTGTTTATAATTCATTTGTGGAAAGGTACAATTGATTTGAAGCTAGGTACAAATGATTTAAAGATAGGTGCAATAAAATTGAATCAATCTTTGATTATTAAGATTTTGAGAACAACTATCCCCAATAAAAATACGTGCAATTCCTTCCATGTTAAAGACAGGGAGAGATTTAATTTTTACATTACTCGTAACGAAAAAAAGAATTGAACCAAGGTAAAATTGTATCATACCTTTTTTAAAAAAATCTTATGTTGATATGCTTCAATTTTACCTTATTGAAATCAATTGTACCTTTCTTCAAATCAAATATACCTTTTTTTAATTATAAGTTGCACATATCTTTAATTAAATTCTACCTTTATTCAAAATAATTGAATATAGGTATAATTCAATTGAACGTATCTTCAATTTAATTGAAGAAAGCTTTAATTCCATTTAAGATATGTGTAATTTATCTTAACCTAGCTTTAATTATTTAGAAATACTATAACTGAAATAGTTATAATTATTTACACCTATATTTGATTTAATTGTACCTTTTTTTTAAATTCATTTGACGATAGATTCAATTATTTAAAGATAAATAAAATTTAAATATAATCATTTGAAGATACGTACAATATTTGAATATATGTTAATTTAGAGTTCCATAAATAATCGTGTTTTCGCACGAGTAGACATAGTTCGTGAAACAAACCGATTTACAAGTCTAGACGAGTCGAATTATTTCTGTAAATGACTTTGAAATCAAAAGTGGTTGAACATTTTCACTTTCGATTTCGATCTTCATTTCTTTCTGTGTTTAGAAGATTGATAATATTCATATCATTGAAGTAGGATTTCACAAGAGATAACATTTTGTTTCTTATTATATAATGAGACTTCAACATTTCAATTAATTAAATTATTTGTAAACTAAAGCTATCGTTCAATGTCAACTTTAATTTTTTGCTTAATGTGAGAATGTAGAGGAAAAACAATAAATATCAGGATTTAAATGATAAAAATATATTAGAAAGTTTATAAATTTAACGAATTGAATAAGAGATAAATAGTGCCCAAAGTTTTTTTATTCTTATTTTTATTTGTCCACTTAATGTAGCAGGTCAAAGAAAGTTGCCATAGTCTGGAGAAATAGTTATTTCCTTTAAGAAAAAAACATTTTCTTCATTCAGAATGAACCAGATACCTAAGATATCAGAAGTTGTCTACGTACGTATGTGCCGCAAAATAGGCACACCTATACAAGTAAGCATGAGAAGAGACGTGGTGGATATCAGTGAGATGATAAAAAGACCGACCCAGGAAGGTAAAGGAGGTAGAATTCATGCCAGTGGGAGTAGCAGAGAAGGATTTGGTTCCATAGCATCTGATTTTGACATAATGTGCTGGCCTACTGATCATTTTGCTATCTGGGATTTAAGGCATGCAGAAAAATACAACACGGAAAGATGTACTTTGATACTAATGGAATTTTGTAAGGTGTGTCCTGGATTCACAATGTTACAGCTATTGACTCCTACAAACAGTCCTTATGTTAGCCAATCATGCATTAGAAAAAATGATGGAACATACATTTCAAGTGCGTTATACAGGGAAAATATGCTGCTATCACATACTCTAGCCTCCACTCAACATGGACCTTGTGCAAGTGGAAGAACTGGTATAACAGAATTTGATATTGCAGATTGTTTTACATGTAAACAATGGCCATCATGTGCAACCTCTTTTATCCAGAGATGCAGATCTCAAATTTGGCCGTCCAAAGATGTTTTAAATGATATCATTAACGCAAGTTGTCATGTTGTACCAGTAGGTTTCAAAGGATCAGCGCAGGAAGATTGTGAATGGAGGATTTCATTCTCTGTAGCTGAACAGAAACTTGTATAATGTATGAATCACACACAGTTCATGTGCTATGGATTGTTGAAATTGTTTCTAAAAGAGGTTCTTACTGTTGAAGATACAAATGGACAACCTATACTGTGTTCATATTTCATGAAGACAGTTTTATTATGGATTATTCAAAATAACAAAGTCAGGGATTGGAACCCATCAAATCAGTTATCAGGATTTGGGTCGTGTTTCAAATTCTTATTGTCATGCGCGTATCACGCTTATCTTCCAAACTTTTTCATCGCTGAAAACATCATTTTCATTTCTAAGGTTTTTGGACATTCACGACAGTTACTGTATAAGCGGCTTTTAGAAATGTACAATCTAGGCATTGCTTGCTTATTACATTGCCGCCCAATCAGAGATTGCCTAATTCGAGCAATTTGTCACAAGCAATGTGTAGTAAGTACCGTCGAATCAGATATCATATCTGAATTCAGACTCGATTTTGAGCTTTCCAGTGAGATTCTTTGTTATGATTTACTTGGAACATCTTTCTTTAATGACAGACTTTGTCTTGCTTCTCTGTCTTCTGCAGTGAGATACTTAGATGCTCCAAACCTTAGTGTAAGACAACGAGTTGCCATTAAAAAGTACACATCATCAAGCTTTAGATATACAGCCCTTTATTTATACAATACATCGGTCAACCTTAACAACAAAAGTAGATTGAGAAATTATTTATGCTTGTTTCAATATGATGAAGATTAGCACAGGATTGGGATTTTTTTCTGATTGGATTCATTTTGTTTTACTTTTACACTCAGTTGGTAAAAATATAGATGCAATTAAATATCTCAAGAAGATAAAAGAAATAATTATAAAGCCTTATATGATAGATTGCCGTAAGGGTGAGAAAAAAAGTTATTGTGAGCAGATTGGAGGATTCCCACTGAGTGAGAAAATGAGGAGAGCTGTTTCTGTTGACATTTGTTTACATAGGATTATGATAAAAGAATTAGCATTAGAATTCAGTAAGTCAAATGATGATTATTTTTCTGTACCCCCTTATGTCTTGACACTTATGCTGTTAGTGTTATGCCATCGGGGGGACTCATATAAACAAGAAGAAACGTTGCATGAACTGTTCAACTTACTTCATTCAGACAAGGGACGATATATTCCTAAAATGTTTACAGATATATCCTGGTAGATTCTGGGCATCTGTCAACAGATTTGTGGGGACCATAAGGAGGCACTTTTGTCTTATCAGATCTTTCGTAAGCAACTATCGAGTTATTTATCTTACTTAAAAAAATTCCCTACTTTGGGCCCCAAAGAAACATTTACCCATTCAAATATCCAACTTGCTGTATTACAATAGGATATAGCCCATTCTAATATCCAACCCTTACACAAAACAATAGCGTTATCGAACACCCCTTTTATTCATGGACTAGTGAGCATGAAAATACATGGGTGCTGATTTCATTTCAATCCTTTTCATTGTACTGATCAGTCATGAAATCAGACGAAGAATATTTTTAAATCCACTGTAAATTAGAGAGGTTCAGATAGTGTTTTGAATACATTTGACCTGAAAGCCGAAGAAAACTACAGAAATTTGAGAAAAGGTTGGGAATTTTTCATAACATATCTCAATATGATGGTTTAAAAAGTGATGAATTCTAATGGAGTTCCATTCGACAATATTTGTAATAGTGCTTAAACAGATAAAAAGATTGGCGGTGTTATGCTGAACCTGCAATAAAAAATTCCACGTCAAGATCTGCAAAAAAAATTGTGTCGAAAACAAGATGGGCTGTTGTTTTGGGAAGTATGCCGGAAAAAGAATGAAACAGACGAATCTTGGATAATCTGAAGGAATTTACTGATAACGGACCTTGATATAATATTCAGCAATAAGAAGTGACATAGTTTAAGATTCAAGGTGAAAATGTACTATTGTTTCAAAAAGTGATGCTTTCAAAATTTAAGACCGAAAAATTCCTAAAAGTGTGAAAAATTTGGAGGAATTGTTATTTCTGTGAGCATTGGAAGTGCCTTTGAAACACGATAAATGTGAAGTAATTACGGTAATTCCGTGTGCACTGGAAATTAATTCAAATAGTGTGGCAAATTTGGAGTAATTATTATTTTTTCATTTGCATTGGAAATACATTTTTAAATTGTTTTATCTCTTTTGTTCATTGTTTTATGTTTTCTGCACCTCGGTTGGGTATTTAAATATCCAACCAATATGCAGTTGAATATTTTGAATATCCAACCGATGGTCAGTTGGATATTTTAAATATCCAACTAGTGCTGGTTGAATCGGTAAAATATGCGTAGACGAATAACAATGGGTGACGTCACAGAAGTTTTTTAAGCTGAATTATCCATATTTATACGTATTCGTAGGTGCGATTAAATCCTTTCATTTTGTTTCTTATTCGTTATGTGCGTTCTTCTATTACGCTTTGGGATACCCATATCTTTTCCAAAACTCCACTCATGACACTTAATGAAATCCCATGCGTCTTTCACAGAAAAAAAATTATTACATATTGCCATTGTGAAAGTCCTATTTTACTTTTTTGATCCGACATGTATTTTGGGTTTTCCATAACAAAACATGGACACTGCCATTACATTCAATGGGAGGTGGGTGAATTATTTAGTGGGGTCATTGATCACAGTACCTCTAGTTTTCAATGAAATTCAATAGAAAGACCATTCAAAGACTTCCCGACTCAAACGATTCATTTTAGGGGATGGAAGATTCTCTTAAAAATAAAAGTAAATGTCCAACAAAGAAAACTTTGTGTATAAGAACATTGAATGTCTTTTAAAAATGTTTCTTTTTTTGGACGAAACAAATATTCCACTCAAATCATGCCAAATACTTAACGAAAATTTTCAATTGTAACAGTTTTATCTTATATTCATATGTAAATTTAGGTTAAATTGAGTGCAGGGTACGTAAAAAAGCTTCAAAATTTGTAAACTAATACAATGTCGAGATTTCATTGGGACAATTTATATTTAACGGATTTCTTACTTTCATTTTCTCCTGTTACGTATTAATTTCTTTACGTTAAATGAATGTTTCACTGTTTTATGCACATACAAATATATATTCAAAGAGAGAGGGGAGGAGAGCTGATTGTATTAGTAATTAAATAATAAAGTAACTAGTAACTAGTAATTAAAAAAGAATTTTATTATTATAAAGAACAACAAACTGGGACCAACAACAACAACTAAATGATATCAAGAATGAATGAAATTAAAAGTCAGTTAACATTGAATAATTTAAAAAGCTTCATTTTGGTTTATTATGTTTTGTATTGATTTTTGAAAAATATCTCCAATATGTTTTAATATAAAGTAGATCCTTACTCAAGGCAAATCTTCGTCTTATCTGCCAGAACATCAGAATTCTAATAAGGAGTTTAAGTTTATTGTGCTTTTTCATAAACATCAACTAACAGAAAATTAGTTACCTGAGACAGTCCGAAATGAGAACAAAAGATAAGGTGTTAATGACCACTGAAGCGGCAGGCTTAAGTGAAAAGTACTCAGTATTTAGTGATTTGGCTACGCTGAATACTGAGTAAATGAAAGTTTGATTTTTTTGCAATTCTGTAAGTGCAATGTTAACTTTCTAAATCATCATGTTAGAAATTTAAATTGATTTTTGTTAAATTATCACACCTTTTATTTCTTTTGTTCAGTAGCAGTCCAATTTTGAAGGATATCAGTGCTGAAACAGTCTGATATTACGATTAATATCAGACTGCTCACTAATATCGGACTGCCATAGGTACATTTTTAGAGTGCAAGAACAAAGGAATGACATCAAAGCAATGTTTTAATGAAAGGTAGTAGCATATAGTGACAAAATACTATCATATAATTACAAAATACCATCATTTAATGTAAAGTAGTAGCATATAATGACAAAATACCATAATATAATGACAAAATACCATCATATAATGACAAAGTAACATCATATAATGACAAAATACCATCATATAATGACAAAGTACCAGCATTTAATGTCAAAATACCATCATATAATGACAAAATAACATCATATATTGACAAAATACCATTATATAATGAAAGTTCTTCACACGGCGTTCCATAAATAACAATTCAAATGCTTAAACAGAAAACGAAACAAGATTTTCTGGATATCGGTATTTCCCTTTAACAGATAAAGCACAGCCCGCCATTTGAAGAGAATACAAGAAAGCCCTTATTGTGTTACATATACATGTATGTATAATTATGTTCATTTTAATATCTATCAGGAATGTTAAATTTCTCAAAAATGATATAAAATTCTGACTTTCCTATTATATAATGATTATATAAACATAACCTATTCAGAGGATGGATCACATTCCCCGTCTATCAGAGGTCCTGTATGTTGGTCTGTGTCGTAAGATAGGGACACCGACAGAAGTGGCCATCAGGAGGGACGTGCTGGACATGGAAGAGATGATACAGAAACCTGTTCATAATCATAGAGGACATGCTGTGATGATGAGTGGAAGTTATAGAGAGGGATTTAGGTTGACATCATCTGACGTGGATTCAATGTTCTGGCTTTGTAATTATAAATTAATTACTGACATCTCCCAGGCTCAGCTTTATAATACATCAAAGCATACTATTGTGCTAATGGAAGATTCTGATACGCCGCCAGGATTTGTCAAACTGCGCCTTCTGACACCAGTGCAATACATAGGCACGACATCATGTCTTGTTTTTTTTAATTGTTGGGCTTATTTATCGAGTCTGCTGTGGAGAGAACAATATTTTCAGTTCAGGATTAAGACAGATTTTAACCCTGAAAATGTCAGAATCCATGGTCCTTGTAGCAGTAGTTTCTATGGACCTCTTGAAATCGATGCAGGTTACTGTTTAGCCACATTACCTTGGCCTAAACTATTAGGAGGTTGGATTGAAAGATGTCAGAGGCATACCTGGCCGCCGGTATCTGTGTTAGAGAAAATCCTAAAAAATGAATGTCACTGTATGCCTATTGGTAGTAAATGTGATGTGACTCCTAACGAACTGGAATGGAGGTTATCATTTTCTCAAGCCGAGCAACAACTAGTGCGTACCATGAATCATGCACAATTTCTATGTTACGGACTCCTGAAAATATTTCTTAAGGAAGTTATCAATTGTGCGGAGGATAAATTACTGTGTTCATATTACATGAAAACCACAATGTTCTGGATGATGCAATTAGGACAAGTGAGATGGTGCCCTAACAACTTACTGGATTGCTTTTGGAGTTGTTTTAAATATCTTCTTCATTGTGTTTATCGTGGGGTTTTCCCTAATTTTTTTATCCCACAGAACAACATGTTCATGAACAAAATTGTTGATGATTCACGTGAATCTCTTTTACAGCAGCTTAATCAGTATTACAGAATGGGCGTGTCCTGTCTACTGTCGAGTCCAACTTTCAGATCAATCCTTGAACCAGCCCTCAGTAGCCCGTCCTTTGTATTATCTCCTGCTGAGGGAGAATTCATAAGTATTGCAAATTTAGATATATGTGGCATACGTGAATTCAAACGCTTAAGAGTTCCTGCTCGACACATATGGGAATCTTATCTTTATTTAAAATCAATTAGCACACTATTTCAGTTTTCAAACTCACCACACCAATTATTACTATTACAGTACTATACTGCTCAGACTCTTGTTTGTTCAGCCTTTATAATGACAAATAGTGCTTCATATTGCACCCATAAAAATATCTATAACTTAGATACAAAAATTTGTGGCATGTTGAAAATGGCAGCAAGATTAGGGTCTGTGTCTTATTTACTTTATCTTGCATTGTATTACTACAGAACAAGACGATATGACAAAGCAGTACGATTCAGTAATCTCACTAAACGAAAATTGTTAGATGACTTTATTATATATCAATATATTTTTGATAAACAAAGGTACAATGAAGCTGTAGGTAATCTATCTTTGTCTAGAAGAATGGGATTGGCCTGGGTAGATGATGTGTATTTATTTCACAATATCCCATGTATTGAAGAATTATTTTTAGAACAAAATGTGAGTCAACAAAACGGAAGGCTAGACCAACATTTATCACCGTTTGTTATGGTAGAGATGTTGCCTGTGTTATCTCACTATAGACTGGGTAATAGATCTCAGTGTTTACAGTCACTGACAGACCTACAGACACTGTTGCTCTATGATGACGGGAGATATGTTCCTTTGCACACGGGAGACCTATCCTGGCAGATACTAGGAATCTGTCAGCATGTTGTGGGAGACTTACACGGGGCGTTACGGTCTTATGAAGAGTCGCTCAGACAGGAACCATATCATAGCATAAAAGAAGCTACAAATTTTAGAACAGAATGTGTTAAACAACAATTACAAAGAAATGTGTACATTTAAAAAATAATATGCAAAGTTTCTCTTATAATTCAAAAGTGTGCAGACCAGCTGTACACAAAAATGCATGGCACACTGAGATAGGCAGTTGGCAGGAATCATTGACAATTTTAGCAAAGCTTAAGCGGTCGGTAAAGGTGAAAAGTATGGATTTACTTTTATGCGCATATTAAAACTATAAAAAGTTGCATTTTGATGTTTTAACCTCTCCTACTCCCACTCACTACTTACATACAAATAGACATTTACTTTTAAAGCAATGTCTACAAGAAAGACAAAGTCAGTAAGGGAACATTTGTCAAATGAAAGAATAACAACAATAGATGGGGGATATCATTTAGTGAGTTTAATGCTCACAGTACCTCTAGTATCGGTGCTAGATCCATATAACGTAACAATTAATTTGATGTAACTTTTCCCTGTACTTTACAGTAAGTTCCACTATCGATTCAATGCCCTTGTCGGCAATACATAATATCATTAAGTCAAATGCTGACTGACGTTTTTCATACTTATATCATACTCGCGTGGTGCATTGGTTGGAGCGTCTGCTTTAAGAGTCGCGAAGTCAGGAGTTGATCGTAACGTCGCAGATTCAAATCTAACTGTAGGACGTGGAGATCGGTCCTTTGGATGAGACCGTAAAAATGGGGGCCCAGTGTCGCAGTAGGTGCTGGCACAAAAAAGATCCCTCCCTACTAACTGGCCTCTAGTGCCGAATATAGTCAAAATTTGCTGCTCTCCACCGCCAAGATTTGGCGTCTCCATATGAGTAAAAAAAATATCTATAGGGACGTTAAACAATATATACAATCAATCAATTATAGTTATTGTTTAGGCCATTATTTACATACAGGATTATCGACGGATTTTCATGTCATTTCCAAATCATGGAAATGAGCACGCGGTGGATGTGACCGGTCGGCAGGGGATGCTCACTCCTCCAAGGCACTGATCCCACCTCTGATGTTTTAGAGGTCCGCCTTTGCTCTGCTCCTATTTTGTTTTTGTTTTTAAATGTACTTTGAGCTAGAATACTTTTAGTTATCTCCATATATTTCAATTCAATAAAAGTAATGTAGAAAATAAAGCATTTTGGAATTCGTGGAATTCAATTTGAAATCATGCCAATTTGTAAATTATCTTGATACCTATATACAGTTTATATACATGTAATTTTGGTCATAAAGATTCATGAATTAAATCATGAATACTTGAATTAAATATGGGCACCTCTCCTTTAATAGATCTTGACCTTAAGTGGACAAATTCTCATTTAATGAAATTACACAACTTACTGTGATAATCTAATTGACATGTAACTATTTTGAAGGAAAGCAAAAAATCTTCAGTCAACTTATAGTATTATTATACGTTGATCAAATATGTCTGAGTCAATGATGTGTTGACGATTGTGTGTAAATTTAGTGAAGTCAATCATGAAGTGATGTGCATTACTTTTCATATTTATTATTCATTTGTATTGTTGTTTCTCTTAAATATAATCTTTTTTTAATCAATTTTTTTGGTTAAATATTCAATTTGTAAATCTGAACAGTATTCCAAACAGTCATTTGAAAAATTAAATCATGTGTAAGTGTAGAAAAGTGGAGAAAAGGTTGATAAATAACCAATTCTCATTAGTTTGCTGGGAAAGGTATGTATTTTATCACTTTTTGTAATCATTTGGGTATGTTCTTCATCATAATATATTCATAGCATTTTGAAAAAGACTTTAAAATTATTATTTTTTTTACACATTTAGTGTGGAAAATTTTATTTAAAAAAAAATGAGTTCAGTTGCCTATAATTTTTTTTACGAAATGTGGACTTAATTTTGAATGTCAATTGAATAAAAATAATTTATTTTTAAGTAATATTGCTTAATACTGTTCAATTGATAAAGTCTTTATACGACGAAGTTTGAAGAAGTATTTTTGTGATTTTTCTGATTCTTTTCATAACAAGTGAACTTAAAAATAACTGAAAATGTATAATTACCGTCCTACTTTAACAGGTTGCACTACATTTGAATAATAATATTTTTATTGATTGATAAGCGAGTGCTAATTTATATTTTTGAAAAGTTTGAAAATCTTGGGACAAAGAATTTTTTGACTAAGGATCTACCTTAAACGTTTTCATTCAAAATAATAACAAAAAAGAATTCATTTCGCCTTTAAACATAAACCTGTATTTTTTCAGATAATTGGGCACAGGGTTTAAACGTGTTAGGATTTTCTGATTTTTGTTTTCATTTTACTTTTTGATCCGACACATATTTTGGGCTTCCAATAGCAAAACATGGACATTTACAATTAATAAAAAATCAAAAATGATTATAATAAAATTCGTTTGTACGATTGAGAAATTCTTGTGTGTGATTTTTTAACATTTCAAACGAATGAAAAAATAGCTTGTACATGTACAATTTTTACAAAAATTTCTCTCTCTCTCTCACTTATTCTCTCTCTCACTCATCTCTCTCCCATTCTCTCACTCTCTTGATCGATGGAAATGTTGAAAAAACGAAGAGTGAGTGATCTCTAAAACTCTATAAACAAAACAAATTTGTTGTCAGATTCAGTATAAAAACAGAGGCCTAACAATTGGTATGAAACAAGTCAGTCAGAACACGACCCAATTTATGATAGGCTTTATTTGCTTACAAGGCAACATGGAAACTACGTTTCTAAAATAATTGAACGATGTCTTTGAGATTAAAGTTGGGTTAGTTAGTGTGCGCAGGTGGATTGAGTTGGTGGGCATTTTCTTTGATTTACTATTGGTTAAGAATTTTCATTGGCTGTTTTCATAATAAACCATCAAATCAGATCGTTCCTTTTGTATTGTAAGCTAGCCAAATCTAAATTCAAATCACTGCAAATCCGGCGCCCTGATTAGACACTTCCACCTCGCACAAGGTATTTTATCATATAATAATAATTTTAAATTACAATTTTTCTTAGTAAATGAACGACTAAGATTATCAATAATAAAGTTTAATATGTATTTACTTGTCATACGTAATGCATTACTATGTATAAATTGTATATATTTACATGTACTTATATTTTTTGTAGAATCACCTTATACGTATATTACGTAAATAAACATAAAAACCTACAGTTCCATCATTATTTCACTTGGTCACAATAATATCATGACTTATTTGTTCCTTAAGCATTTCACATGGAAAATTATCAAAAAACTAACTTTATCTGGAAATTATTGATACTACGAAATTCTAGACGCGTTTGATTGATATATCCTTGCACTTTCATTAAGCAAACGTTATCCTTCATACTTAAGTAAACATATGTAAAAAATTTACTTTGTATTTATGAAATATATTTTAACTATAATCCAGAAAACTCAGAGAAGAAATATGAAAAAGCTTAGTTTTGCCATGTGTGTCTCATGGATATCTTCCAAACTTTTTTATCACCGAGAAATCCTTATTCATTTCAAAAGTATTTGGTCGTTTTCAGCAGTCATTGCGTGAGCAGCTTTTTGAAATTTTCAAGCAAAGGATCACGTGCTTGTTGCAATTCCGCTCGATCAGAGACGAGTTAACTCGATCAATTGGTAGTAGGCAGTACGTAGTAAGTATTGCTGAATCTAATATCATACCCGAAATTTACATCGATGTTGAGCTTTTTGATGAACTTGATAGTAATGACATAGTAGCAATGTCGTTTTCAAATGCCAGACACTGTTTCACGACTCTTCATTCCACAGTCAAGAACCTACATGTCCCTTACCTTAATGAAAGACAGCGTGTTACTTTCAGGAAATATTTTTCAACAATTCTTATAATTAGATCCACCGTTTTCCTTTTATACAAAACATCCAACGACCTCGACAACAAAAGAAGATTACGAATTATAAATGCTTGTTTAAGGGGGATGTACAAGCCAATTGGATCTAGTCTGGTATGAAATAAGAAATGCCAAGAATGCGCTTAATACTCGTCTAAACTAGCCCAAACTTACTCAAAGTGTTAATGCACTAGTTACCTACTGTTAGAAACCCAAATAAGTGAATAATTAAGTTTATTTTGTTCAAATTAGGAGGAAACTAATCATGGTAGAACTGCGCAGCTACAGCATTCACGAGATGAAAAATGCATTGAAAATGGTGTTAATTTGATTCATTGATAATATGGCTACAACCATTTGTTTCGCTTTTTTCTTGTCATTATCTAAAATTCTTGAAAATTTGATTTTTCATATGTGTGTCTTCCTGAGGCCATGTGTTTATTTCCGTCCGCCATTCCTCTGTCACACAGCGTTTGAATAACATTGATTTTTGAATAAAATGCGACCATAATAGCATCAAGACAAGAAATTACTAAGTGATAACAATTAGGTAATATTACTTACTACTTTTATTTGTTGCATCGCTTCGTCTGATTGATGAAAAAACGCGATTTTAACCCCACTCCAGCAAATCGGGAAAAACTGTTCTGTTCGCAGCTCGATATTCCTAGCAAATATTATTACACTGAGCACGCGGTTGACATGTGCATATATTTCTGCTGTGAATAAATGCGTTTATTACGATGATTATATATAATTTTTCGCAGAACAAGTCTTAATAATTTGTTGGTTTCTTTAAAACTCAAGAAAAAAGCTAAAAAATGCCCTAGACATATGTGTTTACGTCGGGTCTTTTTTCTGTGGCGATAAAAGTTATTTTGAAATGGGGCACTGCAAGGAGGATGCTTAGCATTTAATATGAAAATGTTAAACAATATGCGGTGCATGAAAAACAAATTGCAATTACATGTCTTACATTCGAAAAGTTGGTACATATGTCTTTTTTGTTTAGCAGTTAGATAGAAAAAATAGGAAGTTAAAGTATTTCCTTCAGGCACCTCATGTAAATAGCTTGATTGTTTGCAATGACCAACACATTGTATGGAGTAATGTTTGGACATAAAAACGCATCATGTCTCATTATGTTGACTACGTTGTAAGCTCTCGCTTATTGAACATACGAAGCTTGATAAAATATATTGAGTTGTTGCTTTGAAATTTAGAAGCAATCACAATGCTTGCAAACAAAGGTCCATTGTATATGCTATGTCGATCATCGCAAAAAAATAAGAGACTACCCCCCCCCCTTCCGAAAATCCTATGGTCTTTTTTTCAAAATAGTGCCAAAGATTAAATAAATTTGCATTACTAAGTATATGTGGTGGAACATGTAATAGCCTTATAAGACCATTTGTTATAAAAATATTCAGTTGCCCTCTCTCCCGATCTACTGCCTAGAAATGGCCCGACTCAATTTTATTTTACATCCAATTACAGGATATTTTTTTCCGTCAAAAAATATGTTTAAATTTTACCGAATTCTTTTTCTCACCATAATTACGGACCCAATAATTTTCCCTGAGTTGGGAGGTCCACCAAACGTCATTTCAAAGATGGTATAAAATATTTAATTATGTTGACTAAACTGAATTTTTTAGTAAATGTTTATTCATCATATTTAAGTAAATCATAATTTTTTTTATAACAAATATTCGAAAATAAAGGTTTTATTCTGCTTGAATGTGCACAAAGTAAGGTCCTACGGCGCACGGTAAAAATAGCAAGGTTATATTAGACAAGACATAAGAAATAATTCGTAATAAAAGTTTTCAATGTAAAAGAGAAGGATTAAAATTATCCTAATTCTATTCCTTAATCAATTCTGTCGTCTTTTTATAAATTTCAATGCATTTGGTTGATTTTTAGCAGTTTCCCGAGTATTTGAAATGGGAAAATAATAAACACAAAACACGAAAAATGGTGACTTTTTATGACGTTACGGCGCACCGGAGAGCATTTCAGAAAGATTAGGATATTGTAATGACGCCTTAAGTGACTTTAAATGAATACAGAAGAAAGAAAATAGAAAAAATAACACCAGATCTTTAGTGTATATACACTGTAAATGAAATGAAAGTTTTCTTAGTGAAGTCTTTGTGGTTGAGTTTAGTAGAACTAGATAGTACAAAACATATGGACAGACTGTCATTTGTAATAGCAAAGGAAGCTGTCACTGTCGACCGTCGATGTGAGATTCTCTTTTAGTTGAATGATAGCAATACTGTCTGTAACTTGCTAATAAATATTCAGAAGATTGCATGAGTGTGCCACATTGATTTCCTAACTGGTTATAAATATTTAAAACAAATTTTGAGTGTGAAAAGTATTTAAGTATTCTGTCATTAAAATTTATGTACACTTTGTAATGCTAAACATGTTGCTGATGAATTTCATTTTATGCTTGAATGTACTGCACTGTCAAACATAAGGAAAAAGTTTATTAATGAATACTACTTTGCTAGACCAAATGTTCTTAAATTTTTCTCAACTGATGACAAAACACGATGCTATGACACTTAAAAAACTCTTAACACTTAAAAATATATGATTTAGCCTGTCCTCATAATTGTTTTCCTCACATTTCATTATTACGTGTTTTTTTTCGAGGTCCCTTTTCCCATTTGTTTTTTTTCCATTTTGCTCTCCACTTCATTGTCTTATTATGTATATCATATACTTATACCTCTGACCAGAATGTATACATGCTGTAAATATTTTTCATTGTCCTCATGTACCATAAACACTGCGACATTTAAGTCCGGACACGACAAAGTCCGGACTTTTAGGTACCCTTTCGAAAAGACCTACATTAGATTTTTTTCTATATTTTGGTGGGATTTTTTATTCTGACCTCAACATGTCAATCTCAACTTCCACATTGTAGTAGTTTTCTCATAAACCTCTGTCAAAACCTAAAATCCCATGGGAGAATGGCAGGATTTTTCATCCCACCTAAAATCCCACCAAAATCCCATGGGAGAAAAAGTACTGTGGGATAATTTCTCCCACATGGGAAAAAAAATCCCACGGTTGTTGCAAAAATGGGATTATTTTTCCCACAGGACAAAATATCCCACTAATTGATGTCAATATAGGATTTATCCCATATTTTTGGTATGTGATGGGAGAAATTATCCCACCAACCTATTAAATATATAACAAATCTGAAATAACC
>PRKT01001154.1:0-62057 GCA_003671525.1 Saccostrea glomerata
GAAGCCAGACCAGTAGCCACCAACAGATAAGGCTGTCATTTGGAATCCACCCCCACCTTGCTGGCCAAATTACCCCAGATATCATATCTGAGCTTGGGAGGCTTGTGTCTTTGCCCGAGTGCGTGGCCATTGGAGAAATAGGAATTGACTTGACTACCACCTGCAATTGCCCACAGCCATGCTCCAGATCAAAATGTAAGGGAGCTATACTTCAGAGCGAGACAGAACTGCTTTCGGAATTATTGGTCTTGGCTAGGGAGACAAAGAAGCCGGTTATATTTCATTGTAGGGATGCAGGGACAGGTGAGGCCGCCAGACATGTGCTTCTTGCTATAGAGATGTTGGATATGGAAGGCCACATTTTCCACCGACACTGTTTCACTGGGTCAGTTGGCGAGGCCAGGGAGTGGTTGGAGAGGCTACCTTCTGTGGTATTTGGTATTTCAACCAAGGTTTTTTCGGACAGGAGCCTACAGGATGTCGTCCGGTTCCTTAGTCTGGACCGTATGGTGCTGGAGACGGATAGTCCCTACCTTGCTGGTGGACCGAAGGAAATCATCCAGATTGCGGAGGAAGTTGCGCGTTTAAAGGAAGTTCCTTTGCGGGAGGTGCTGCATGCAAACAGGAGGAACGCGGCACGCATATATGAACTTTGATTTTTTTTTTCTCGCAGATGGACTTTCACCATGTTTCTAAATTTACAAATTTAGTTGTTCTATTTCAGCTTCCATGTCTTAAAAAGTTAATGTCTGATTGCATATCTTTAAAGTTATATGTGGCTGTTTTTCAAGGAGGGGAGGAGTGTGGTACAAGTACCCCTATATATACATGCATATCTATATTATCATCGGGCTCGGAGTACCGAGCGTCACTTAATAACCTAGATTCCTACACACAAAGACGCACGTTGTGCCAGGCTCCTCTCCGGCCTTTGTTGTGTATTCAGGTTTGTGGGTCAATAAATATCGTTAACTCTTGAAGATTATATTGTTTTACTCGTCTCACGACAATATGTATGAGTGACAGGGGCTCAAGTTTGTATGGAAGTCTATGGGAAAACATTTAGTGGTGTTTGTCCATAACAATAAACATATGGCATGGTCACGGAGTGACCGATAGAAACAGATGTCCGTTTTTTTTTTCTATAAAATACAGACAAATAACTGGATTTATGTTACAAAGTAATTCGTTAACAACGAATGCCGGTATGACGGGAACTTTTAGGTTATTTATGCTTTCACAGTTTCAGGCTAATTAATCCACTGACATCGTCAGAGTCTATGTTGAAAGTTGATATTTTTGCAAACTAATTTGTGCGTTTCAATAATACATCATCTCATTGTGTTTATAAATATTAATAAAGTAGTGTACGTTTCTAGTTTTCCTCTTTTACATGTATTTTTGTTTAGTTCAGTAGCTAGTAACTATGCCAAAGTTTTTGAGTCCCGGGCAACAGGAAAGATAACTCCAAAAAGGAACTTTGATACCAATGATTTTGATAATATTTTTGCTACATAAGTGCATTTAATTTTAATTCCTTTGTTTGGTGTGGTCTAATTCTTTTATGTTTCTTTTATTAAGAAATGAGTCTTTCTTGATTTTTTCTAGATGTATTTGAGAGAAAATGAGGTTTATTTATTTTTTATAAATTAAATTAATTTCTCTAAAAAAATGTTGATCGCTAAAATTAAATCTTTATGGTTATTCTGTGAGCCTTAAAATATACGATAGGGTAAGATAAAATTTTTGGTCCTACGGATGAAAACTCCTTCGGAAAAATTTATTGAAACTTGTGAAATTATTATTTTAAAAATTCAGTATAAATTACATGTTTATCCCTGGTCAGTTTTTAAAGGTTGATATGCTTGTTAAAAGTAATGCCCAATAATATGAGAACATAAGCTGTATGTGTTTGAAGGATCCTTAAAAACCACGTGTTGTATTTATTTTCTCATGGGTTTGTCTAAATGCTGTTATCTGATTGGTCAGAAGGACTAGCGCCTTGTTTATTCTGTGTTTTAATAGCAATTCACGGTTATCGTTCTTGACTTATTTATTTGGAAATCGTCCAGACCTGTTTAAAGGGACATGGACATAGTTTCAGCCAAAAATTTTCAAATTTCTTTCCCATTTCGTTTATGTCTGGAAATACTTAACTTAGGTATTCTGCAAATACTTAACTTAGGTATATACAATGATTACCAAAATTTTGATTTTTCTGTTCTCGAAATACAAATCAGAGTAAGAGCTCGAAATTTTTGGTTTAAAAACAAGGTCCCATGTTTTGTATTACATAAGTTATTTAAATACACTAATATATGTTCATTCAAAGCAGATTTTCTCAATAAAGAAGTTAACTCTAAATACGATTAGAAAGTTTCTTTTGATTTGCTAAATCTTGTTTTGTTATTAATTTGATATTTTTCTACATGTAAAAAAAACCCAGGGCATATGGATCCGTCCTCCTAATTCAAATAATGAATAACAATAAAAATGAGTTTCTCGCATCTAGATATTTCTAATCAATGTTCATAGTTAAAATTTAATTATCTTTACCGGAAACATCCACTTTTTGAAACTTTCTTAATCAAACTCGGGGTTTTCTACATTTGACAATTTAACCATGGAGGAAGCTGCGAGATGGCAAAATGTGACCGAAAACACGAATGCGTGTTAGATTTCCTGGCCTTCATTAATCAATGATTGATTTTACAATTTTTAAACTTAACCACTCCAACACAAAATTTCTAAAATAACAAACACTTTTAAAAGCTAAAAAGACATAATGATTAAATTGAAATAAAAAGAAATCAAGATAACTTATCTTATACTTCACAAATGTACCAAAATTTGTCCAAAACTGTAGTAATCTCTTCGAGAAATTTAAAGAAAAACGTTTGATAAAGTAACCTTGGCAATATTATTCAGAAACAAATACTTATAAGAATATATAGGAGATTTCAAATTGCAAAACACTTTATACTTTACCATCATTAATCATGAATTGACTCTACATGGAATGCAGTTAATAAATCTCAACTAAAAGAAGAAAGAAAACGCAACACTAGGATACTGGCTATGACGATAAATTTACATTTTTCATCACCCATAACAAAGGTATATACAACTGCCAAAAAAAGACTCAATGTAAAGTTCAACTGTGACACTAAAAGTTCCGAGTCTTAGCGCAGATTTATTCAACGACAACTGTAATAAGGTTTTTATTTTTTATTCATTTGTTTTTTGTCGCCCCGAAACCCCAGCTTAATAATGCGAAAACCCATTGAGATATTTTATTCTCGCTTCGATAGTTTATTACACAACAAAATGCCGTCGCCCACCATAGTTGATACGTTGCAAAGTTTGACGTGCGGATCTAGAATCAAAATGGCGACCGTACCGGTAAAGTGTATTCTATTTAAATCTGTTGTATGAAACGTTTTCTTTAAATATGACTAAATCTCATAAATGGGGGTATTTTATTTTAAGTTAACACACAAACAAACATTTGGACCAGATTCCTTCTATTTTTCTAGATAATGCAATTTTTACCAACTAACACATTTGTTTACTTCTCCAGGTGCCCCAGTGCAAAAAATAACACACGCGATGTTTGACACATATGTTCATTTTATGATAAGAAAGATAATATAGTAAAACCTTTAAAAACAAAGCATGGGTAAATGATTAAATACTGAGTAATATAAAATTTTGAAAGAGTATTTTTTCTGGCACAGAAACTTGAATCGCATGCATGACTATTATCATGCTCGTACACGTAATTGTTATCTTTTAAAAATTCGTTATCTAGTCATGTAGTGAACGTATTGACGTTTTCAAATTTATTTACATATGTACAGGAGAATTAACTCTCAATATATCGATTGTCAGCTGATTGACTCTCCATTGTCACGCTTCACAGCATAATCGCTTATTATCAACATTTTGCTTTCTCTCGAGGCATGCTAGATGCATGACATTCGTAGTATAAACACAATTAACCACTCAAGTCATTAAAGAGTAGGTGTCAGGACTTAAATGCAGTAGAATTAAATCATGGCGCAGTTCGTTTAACCATGGCGCACATAAATTTAACCATAGCGGGCCGCCATTGTAAAACCCCTTTTGGAGAACGCTGCCAAACTTATCCTCAATCTCAGTCAATATCTACCTCGCTTAAAAAGCGAGTCTTGAGCATGTCTTCCTTTTTAGCTGAGTAGACCGCGTGGTGAAATGGTTAAAGTGTCTGTTCTATAGTCGCGAAGTAAGAAGGCTATCCTTACGTCGCTGGTTCGAATCACACTGTGGGACGTGGAGACCAGTCCTTTACATCTATCACATAGCCTGCGGTGCAAGGATAACTCCTTATTTCGCAAATACAGAGCAGACGCCCTTACCCTGTACCACGCGGGCGGAGGAAAAGCGATTTAAATTTGTGTTCCGAAAAAGATTGTTGACAAAGTTTCAAAGATATGTCACTTTAAGGAAGACATAAAGTTCTGCACACAATTTATAAATTCCCTTGTCCATTTTATATACAACTTACTCGGCATTTACGACAATCTGACCATTGAAAAAAGGGACCAGAGCAAACATGGTACTCCAAAACATCAGAGGTTGGGTTAGGTACCATGGAAGAGTGAACATCCCCTGCCGACCGGACACATCCGGCATGTGCATCTTGACGTGATCAGTAGAAAACGGGAAAATATGTCGACATGCCTAACAATTAGTATATTAAAAACTTCACTCAGCATAATACTTAAAAGTAAATTATGTTTGCGTACAAGGTCATTGTAACGACCATTGAACTTACGAAATGATGACTTTAAATGCGACTGTTGATATTCTTGTTTCATCACCTTGTTTGTCAATAATTGATCTTGTTTTAGACATACGTTTCATGCGTAAAGCATGCTCTTGCGTATCGAATCAATTGAGATATATAAACTCCGTATGCAGGTGATGCAGGTATATTGCTGCATCAGCTAGGGAAAATGAAGTTAAAGTAATAATGTTTATCGTAGAGCTTGGTTGTTAGATTACCATAAACATCTTTCTTTCAAGTTAAGTATCTGTGGTATCATTTATCTCAAGCTCACCAAAATACATCGTATCGACATCAGAATGAAAATTACCATTGTTAATTGCCAATAAGTCGTCGATATATCTAAATGTTCAGTTAAAGGCCACACCAAGTGTTTTCTTTTTTCCATGTAGGAATTTTGAACGAATTCTGCTTCATATGAATGCAATAATAGGTCTTCTAATAACGGGGCGGATTTAGTACCCATTGGAATTCCAATTGATTGTTGGAAGACGAAATAGTTGTTGTCAATGAAAAACTCAGCATCTTTTAATGTCAACTTCATAGAACCTGTGTGTACAATCCATTGGTTTTTTAACAAAGTGATTTTGTAAATGACCAATGACAGGTAGATAAATTAACGAGTTATAATTCAAAAAAAAAAAAAAAAACAGCTGATTTGTACAATTATGTAATATCAAGGTAAAAAGAAATTGAAACATTTCTTTTTTTTTCATAAGAAACAATAAAAGCTTTGGTATGAATTTGTGAAATTACAATTCATATAACCTGTAAAAAGGAATTCGTGTTTTAAAAATATTTTCAGCTTTCTGTTTACTTGTGTATATATATACAAGATTAGCCAAATTTACTGAGATACGTACATTGTGACTCTCTTTGTTTCTAGAAAAAATTCGAATCCCACTATTTTTACATGTAAGCCCCTCTTTCGAATAAGACCCTGTTTTAAAATCGAGGTATCGTGTTGTAGAAGATGCTTGCACGAACATGACCCTCACTACTCAATGGCCATGAGTACCGAGTATCAGTCAAAATGTGAAGCCCTCCAACGGCAAGTAGTAACGTCTCCATATAAGTGAAAATACTCGAGATGCATGCATAACAACATACAAATATCGATTTCATCCTAAATCTAAACATAAATCAGAATTCAAATTTGCTATTAAAGTTTCAGGTCGTACATAATAATGTAAATTCTATAAAATGAAGATACTTACACATTATCGTGATATGTATATAATATATATATATATATATATATATATATATATATATATATATATATATATATATATATATATATATATATATATATATATATATATATATATATATATATATATATATATATATATATATATATATATATATATATATATATATATACACGTATTTATCAACGTTCTACATGAGAATACGATAAACACGGTTCTTATATTTACTGATATCTGTAAATAGTTTCAGCATTTATCAGATTTGATATTCATTATTGTTTTATGAAAATTAACTGAGTGCAGGTAAAATTTGACAGTTCTTTTTCTTAATTTTTTCCCTTATATATCTGTTCTACACTAGCGTGTTTCCACTTCCCTGCACGTTTGTGTGAATTTCGCCCCTGGAAGTTATTTAAAGCAAAACCGTGTCGAATATTTACATCTTTATTCAATTTTATTTGGGGATAATGGCCCTATATTCCAAGCAATATGAGCTGCATTTCGGAGAAAATAATTTTGCTGTCAGAATATGCTATTAAGATAAACTGTATTTAATTTAAACCATCATGTTTAACGAAAAATAGACATAAAGAACTATTTTTGTTTTTAGAAGAAAGATTTCTACAAAAGAATGTAATGTATTATACTAGTATAAGGAATCAATATTGTACAGGACTACAATAATGTAATTTTGCTTCAATCAAAGCATATAAATAGTTTCCCTGACTCAAATATAAAAAATGGAAGTTTATATATATCTTCTTTTTTCGGTCATTTAATTAATTAATTATAATATGTTGCCGTTCAGGGGTTTTCTCCCTTGAGACAACTTGTGGGTCTCCCAATTCTGTATATTGGACAAAGAACTAAGAGTCAGGATGAAAGTTTACAAGAATTTATTATTGCTTGTTGTATTTAATTTGCACGATCTCTTTGACTGTTTATACCTATTTCTTACTCCCGTAGAAATATTATTTCTCTCAGAATGGGAATAAAATATTCTTACATGGGAGAATTCTGTTTTAGGGAATTGTATATATAAATTTACAAAAACATAAAAGTATTTATCTTTTCCCAAAATATTTGGAGTTCTTTGCTATACAATTATATTATAGTCAGGTATAGTTATGGGAGAGTTATTTTACCTCCCACTAATTTTCTCCCACAGGCTAATTCAATATAAATAGTAAAAAGTAATAATAAAATATGTTACAAAATTCATCAGCTCCCAAAAATTAATTAATAAATTATAAAAATAATAATTACCCAACGACTATCACTCCCAGCCATGCTGGCGATACGATGATAACAGTCGTACTTAACCTATATTACACCAATACTGACTGTCAGTCGATTTGCGCTGGCTTATATTGGCATCGGGCTCGATTGTCGTGACGTCACGACAAAGTGAAAATACCCGCCATGCTTGTTAGTTGATATGCTGCCATGCCGATCGAACCGACGAAAGGAAACACGCACCCTAGGGTGCGGATAATTACCGAGGGAAACATTCATAATACTTATCGCTGATGGACTTCGTAAGCATAAACAAAACAATCGTAAACAGTTAAAGCGTGACTTGGGAATAAAAGATGTCGAGGAAATTCGGGCGTCACTAATATTACCGACCTCGTCCCAATTTTACACTTGGTAAATATACAATTGTTAATGGAATTAAACATACAATTAATTAAACATTAATTTGTCGTTTTATGGACCAGTATATATTGAAGGGAGTTTTTGTTTAACTTGTACTATGTATTTCCACAGAAAATGTTACTTATACAGTAACGGGAATAATTACGGAACCGTAACAAATATTGCAACGAAAATTTCCGACATCAAATTTGCAGCTCATATTGCTTTAAAACAGGAAATGGTAAAATTAAACGTTTTTCATTAAAATAAAAGATCTCACCTAGCCCTTTAATACTACTCCACCAAGACTAAAAATAAAAAAAATAAACACATATAGATCATACCTGATATAACTTACTTAAAAGATTCAACCGTAGTTTATAGATTTTTTCTGGATTTATTGAAAATCAATATAATGTACATTAAGCTAAAAGCCTAACCTAATAATTACCGTTACGGTAGTAAAATAGGTTTAAAGATAAATTAATGTACGTCCGGAATACTTTTTACAACACAAATTAATTAAATTCAAAAGGCGACAAAATTTTCAGGTAGGGTATGTAAAATCCTTTAAACAATCACATTACTCAAGATCTTCGTGCTTCTAAAATAAAATGCATGTCCATCAACATCATGTGTTTTTCATCAAGAGGGAGAGAGAGAGAGAGAGAGAGAGAGAGAGAGAGAGAGAGAGAGAGAGAGAGAGACTTGTCAAATAATAATCGTATTTCTTTAAGTCTGCTAATATTGTCTGTCATATCATTGTAAGTTACATAATTTATTTTAATTTTAGATTTATTTTGTAGATCCTCTAATGATAGAGAATTGTTATATTCGTCTGGAAGATCTAACACATAATATCATTTGCATACCACAATTTATAAAACACAGATTGTTTTCCAAAATTTTTATTCAACCATAAAGGTTGGTTAACATATACATTCCAGTCTGTTATTTCAGAATTATCTTTGATTTCCTTAAAAAACATTGAAAGTATCCTTCCAAAGCTGATTGTGTTAACACATATTAAAGTTTGATAAACATACTGATCCTGTATTTATTAGTTTTTTAGTATCGATTATATTTTCGAACAAAATTTTCCATTTGGAGCTATTGTCATTAATACCTCTCCTTATCCATGTTGACTTCAAAGCTTTAATGTAATAGCCAATATCAGTCATTTTTAAACCACCATATTTATATTGCTGTGTAACAACAATTCATTTTAATTTTATCAAGAATTGATTTCCATAGAAACTTGAAAAGTATTTTGCTCAAGTTTTTCAGAAATTTGATTTGCAGAGTTGGTAAGGATATAAATAAATGGTTAAGATGAGATACAAGAAGCGATTTGATGAGATTTACATCTAAATCGGTGTAAAGTTTTTTTTTATTCTACTGATCTAAAATTGATTTCATTTTAACAAATTGTTGTCGTAATTTAATCTAGAAACTTAAGCAAGATGTGCATCATTATTAATTCAAAGAAGTTTTAAATTGTTTGTCCAGATAAAATCCATCTTTGGGCAACCTCTATCATTAGAATATTTATTACTATCTATCCATACCACTAAGGTTTTTGACCGATTTATCTTAAAAATCCTGACATATTATAAAATTCTATTATTTCCTTCATTGAAGCCGATGTGATTTGAGAGATGTTTCTGACCCATCTAAGATTATCATTGTGTCGGCAGCATACTGTGACATTAAAAATTCAGTATTTCCTATTTCAATTCCCTTAATGTCTTTCTTGTTTTTAATCTTTATTGATAATATCTCAACACAAAGGAGAAATATATATGGTGAAATTGGGTCCCCTTGTCGACAAGCACGTCCTAATTTGAAAATGTTGGATTAAAAAAAAACATCCTGGGTCACATATGAATTTGGGTAACTTTTAAAAAAAAATTATCCATTTACAAAAAAAATAAAAAAAAAAAAAAAAGAAAAAAATGTCCAAAATAGATAAAAAAGAAATAAAGTTGTTTTTTCTATAAATCCCATGAATTCTGAATCATGCCTGATCTGAACTTATTATTTTAGGTAAAATGTGTTTTATTCTTTGTGCTATACAACCTGGTCCAATTTTATAAAGCATTTAACAATGATACCTGGGCTGTCCACAGTTCGTGGACAATGACGTTTTTTTTTGAAAATGAATGGTTCTATATGCATCTTTGTATATCAAAATATTTCTTATGTAAAAACAAGTCAGAATAATTTATTTTTTTTTCGATGGAACGTAATATTTTTGTAAAAATAAGGGTCTTTAAAGATCACAGAGAGTGCGTACGGACCAAGGTCAAAATAATTAAAACTCTGACAGAAAGGGTTTGGATTAAAATGATGATTTTTCTATATAAAACAAATAAAAAAAAATATTAAAATTTTATGTAACACAAATAAGGAGGCTATAATCATTTCATGGTATCATACATGATATCTTACATATTGCTTACTATTTAGAGAGTGCAAATACTAAACAAAACTATAAGAACCATGTGTCAAAATTCGAAAGAAAAAGCGACGTCGGCCGTTTGAACGGGGCAGCGTCCGATAAAAAAAAAGTATATTTTAAAACGATTGAAACATCGTAAGAGGTAAAATATTTGTTAAAACAACTCAAAATTATCGAGATATATTTTATTGTATTGATTTGAGATTGGTATATTATACGATTTTTTAACGGTGCGTACAAATTCGAATTGAAAAAAAACCCATGTAATTTACTGAAAATGTAGATTTCTATCAATGACGTTGTTAAAAATCTAGCGCAGCGTCGGACTATGTTGTGTAGTTTGAGTATACAAACTGTTTATGTAGATGACGCTCGTAAATATTTGTGCATTGTTTTGAGTTTTAAAATTGAATAAATTATAATCCATACTTAAAGATTATTGCTAGCACTTCAAAGGGTGTTGCCTCTTAAAAAAGAAATATAGTGTGTGTCCATGAACATGTGTTAAGTCAAAATCTAAGTGTTCGACGTTTTAATGAGATTAGCTTAATGTCAGACTGGTCCGTGCGCATAATCTGCGATCTTTAAAGACCACAATTATTACAAAAATATTAAGTTTCATCAATAAAAATTAAATCATTCTGACTTGGTCTTTCATAGTAAATATTTTGATGAACAATAGATGCATATAGAACCATTTATTTCAACAAAAATGTAATTGTCCACGAACTTTTTGGACAACCCTCGTATTGCTCTCCAGTTGTACTAAGCTGAAATTTGCTTTTGCCCTCTTTTGGGATACATGTAATTATTCCATAATTTTGTATAGAGGAGAGTTCTCCATTTTCATAAACACAGTTTAATGATCAAACAATAAAATGATCAAAGTTTTTCCAATATACTTTAAAAATTCTGCATTTAATCCATCACTTATCATTTATTATTAGACATTTGTTTTAACAAATTTAATGACTCTCTATAAAATATTTTTTCTTCTAATAGAGAAATTTTATAGTCATTTAACTTTGGGACATTATTCTCTTCTAAAGACTCTCTAAGATTTAAATTATGGTCCTCTACTTGAGGCATGTGTAATGTTTTATAAAAATTTTCTTCTTCTAAGAGAATTATACATTGTTTTGTTATCTCCACTTGTTCATTATTTTCTGTTCTGATAAGTTTAGAGATTACTTTGTTTGTAAAATTTCTATTCTCAAGACTAAGAAAATAGTTTGTTGGTTTTTCTCCATCATTGATCCATCTAGCTCTGGATCTTATCACATTTCCCATTAACGTATGTGGTCTTAATTGTTCTAATTCTCTTTTTTTTCTCAGTTAATTTTTCTATACTTGACTAATATTCCTCTTCCAGTTTCGATATATCCTGGATTAAATCTTTTGGTAGAGCGTTCGCTTCGTGATCGGGAGGCCCGGGCTCGATTCTCGATCGCGGCGCCGCGTCATACCTAAGACGCAAACAAAGGTCGCTAGAAGTGAAAGTCACGGGTCTTTCGGATATGACCTAAAAAACGTAGGTCCCGTGTCACGGTAGGCGCTGGCACGATCAAGAACCCTCACTGCTCAATGGCCCTGAGTGCCGAGTATAGGTCTAAATTTGAAGCCCTTCACCGGCATACGGTGACGTCTCCATATGAGTGAAAAATTCTCTAGAGGGACGTTAAACAATATACAATCAATTTAAAATCTGATCGCCCAAAATTTGAGGGAATATTCTAAGAATATTCTATACATAAGGGGTGAGGGGTAGGAATAGAAAATTCTTAAAAGCAATTAATGTAAATGTAATATCCGCGAATAAATATTATAGATATTTTTTTAATCCCCAAGACTTTTTTTTTAAACAAGCCATTCGGCCTAAGGGATAATATACTCTATATATATACTGTACGTGTACACGCATGGGCGTATTCAAAGTTTCGAGGAATCAAGAATTAGAGAAGTTGTTAGCGTAATCATGAATTAGTGCTACAGATGTACCTGCTTTGTTTTGTATAAGAAAATGATTTCTTAGCGGTATTCATGAATTAGTGCATTCTTGTCCACGCCAAAGACGTTAATTACAAAGCTAGCTTTTTAATTCAAATACATCATCTTCTGTCAATATGTCACTTGTTCTGCATCACCAAAAGAAAACCAGCAATGAAAGGTATGTTGAAAAATTCCACATTTATTTGGGTCGCATTTTTAAATTAAACAGTCTAACATCGCTATTTACAGAGAGAGAGAGAGAGAGAGAGAGAGAGAGAGAGAGAGAGAGAGAGTACTAGTTTCGCCCTGTAACAAATGATTTTGAAAGTTCGTATGTGGAAGTTTTTGTCCTTAAAACTTTATTTCTTTTTGTATAAAGTCCTTTGTCAATGAAGAATTTCGAATTTTAATTCGAACTGAAAGGTATATTGAATTACGAAAGTCGTATATTGCGTATTTTTTAAGACATCAATTATAGGAAATTCATACAAAGATGAGGTTTGTTTTTTATTAAATCTGAAGAATTCTGAAACAAAATGTCAACATATTACTTTGTGTACGTGTACATATATGTATATGGTAGTATTAACATTATTAACAATTATTGCAGCTGGATCTGGATCTGGATTTCTTGGAACGTCATGCGCAAGGATTTTTGCGTAAAGATTTAATAGTGGACGACAAGCGACATCTCATATTTTATACAGATAGACAGCTTCAACTATTATCTAAGGCGAAGACAGGGTATATGGATGGGACATTTCGATGTATCAACAATCCTTGGAAGCAACTTTTTTCCATTCACGGCTTTGTTAAGTCCGGTAGCCACATCAAGCAAATCCCCTTGGTATTTGTAATTATGTCTGGAAAGAGGAAAGAAGACTTCTACCATGTGAATTTTATTTTTGATTTTTAAAATTCTTAATTATTTCTTGACAATTCTTTCATCTACCTTTATTTCTGGATTTTTTTTTACGCTTTTAGTAATTTTTCAATTCAATCTCGTTTTTAATTTATGTACGAATGTTGTTTACTTCAGGTTCTGAGGTTCATAGACAGAAAGCTTCCAGAGCACATCTCGTTGGAGGGATTTGTGGCTGATTTTGAAGCTGCACTTTGGCAGGCTATTAAGGAGCTGTTCCCTCGCATGCCAATCCAGGGTTGTGCTTTTCACTGGACACAGGCCGTGTTCCGAAAGGTCCAGGAACATGGTTTACAGGTAAAAGAAATTACTATTAATTTAGCAATATTTAATCATTTTCTGAGAGAATGCCTGTGCAATCACGGTAAATTGAGCTGATTTTAATCTTATTGTAAAGATAAAAAACCAGTAATTAACGAACTTTATTTCAAGTGTGATGCAATATTTAATTATTGAAAAAGAAAGTAAACTAATACAAGTATTTCAGAGTTGATTGACAAATTTTATTCATTAACTCTTACAGACAGCGTACAACAAAAAGGACAAAGTCTTTAAGGATGAATAACACAAACAAACTTTTTTCAGAAACCAGCATTATTTTTCATAGTTTTAAATATAAATTGACAACCTGAATAATGTTAACAAAGTAGAGTGGGAGGATTTTATAAGATTTTGTCATAAAGTTAAAAAACTGTGCGAAATTTTGTATGGAATTATATAGAAAGCAAAATAAAATCTCAAATCTTAGCACCAAGGAAAACCTACGATTTCTTTATATTTCAGGGATTTATTATTTATATCAATACAAATCAAAATCAGTCAAAAAATATATATATCAAACCGCGCATCTATTTTTTGTTTGTGGTAAGTACCCTTAAGTTCGTTCGTCAGCTACTCGCCTTGCCATTCCTCCTACCGGAACATATCGAGGCCGTCTGGATGGCCGTGCTCCAGAGGTCTTAGCTCCCGTAATGGACTATGTATACAGAACATGGATTCGTAGTCCAATCTATGATATCTATCACTGGAGTGTTTTTATGACGGCCATCCGGACCAACAATGATGTAGAGGGGTGACACAACAGATTAAATACAAGTGTGGCCACCAGGGGACCCGTGCCCTTCTACCATCTTATTGTAGTCCTTTACAGAGAGGCGATGGACATCACAATACAGATGAAGATGGTGTCGGAGGGGAAGATACAGCGGTATCAAAGAAAGAGGACCCGTCAAGTGGAGGGACGAATTTTTTATATGTGGCAGCAATACTGTGAAAGGGGGATAAATGCTAGCACAGCTTCTCCAAGAATGTGCCTCCATCTATGGACCTCCAACCCAGTAAATCAATGTAAATCAAGCATTTTTACAGACGTATGACTGGCTTAATGTTATTGCTATGTTTAATGAATAAAGATTTAGATGCTGATAGATGCACATTCATATTTTTTTCCACATATCATTAATATTAAATATCATAATACCAAAATACTAGTTATAGTTACGTGTAATCTTCAGGTCAATTTCACCGGGCAACAGATAATTTAACATGGGTAATAATGTCTGAGAAATAAATAAGTTTGCTAATCAGAACCAAGAACAAGCGCCGATTGTAACCACGTACTATTATATATATGGCGTTTTTCTCAGATTAACTAACATTTATAAGATCCTTCTTGTTGTTTCAATTCTTTATATAAAGATACAGGTTACACAATTTTTCAACATTTTAATTTGAATGTATGTAAAGCACATCGTATTTCATGTATATCTATATTCCATTTCGTATTATCATTTTTTAGCTCAAAAACTCCATACACAACTCATTGGCAACGCAAATATATATTTTATATAGAAAACAGATATGTAGATCCATGATATTAAAAATATTTCCTTTTATCATACTAATTTTTCTAGATCCCTTTCGAGTATTTTGTTACTTATTTACATTTATGGAGAATGTTCAAAGAATGTTGATAAAAAAAAACAGTGTGTAATAATCAAAAATCCTCAATTAATTAACCCCTTATGTTAGAAAAATTGAATTAATTGGCAATAAAAAATATAATAAAGAAGTGAAAAGTAATTCGTGTAAAAATAGGTGCCGAATTAACTAGATGCCGAATTTACCAGGTGCCGAGTTTACTAGGTGCCGAATATACCTGGTGCCGAAGTCACTTTACTTGGTGCCGAGTTCACCAGATGCCGAGTTTACCAGGTACCGAGTTGACTAGAATTCCTTTAGGGGAAAATAATTATGTAAAGTAAGGAATTTTGTATCTTAAAATTATGGATATCTTCAATTTGCTAAACATCGGTAATTTAACGGTTGAACGATTTTCAAACCATAACGGGAAGACAAGTTTGAGTCAGCTTAACAGAAATAAAAAATAGCATGCATGTTTAACAAAACATTTCGCAATATTATGGAGTTTTAAGGGCTTTTACTGTTCATCATAAGTAATGCAGCAATATTTCAAAAAATAAACTCTCCTTTCGTCTCCCGTAACAATGCTAAGGCTTCTTGAAAAAGGCTTAAGTATGCATTTTTATTGCTCTAGCTGGAAAATTACAATGTAAAGGTGATGGAGAGTTGCTGATGCAAAAATTCAATACATTACGCCTCAAGAGGGTCTTACGTATCGTATGCATTTAGGGCAGTCCTTGTACCGGAAGTCTAAGGGTGGCTACACTGCTCTAAGTTAGAGAAAATTCGACCTAATCAACTGAAAACAGGCATTTAAAAACGGCAAAGAACAATTCCTTCTCTCAGATCTCGATATTGATGAATCTATTGTATCGTAGAAATTAAGCTACAATTGTTGTTTAGGGCAGTATTGCTCGTTTTACGTGAATGGCTGAGAGGGGGGTGTTTTAACAATCATAATTAAGCTACTTAGTAAAGTAAGCAGATAAACATTTAACATTTTTATAAAATCTCTGATGTTCTAAAAAGTGAGTTTTGCCTTATTGAATTCATTTATGAAAATCATAAAATTAAAAATCAAATATTTGTAGAATTTATACTGCTTGTTGCGTTTCTTTTGCGTTTCAGTAGACGTTATACTAAAATTTATAGTATATATATATTTTTTCGATACATAGTAAACACTCAAATAAGGTGGAAAAACGTGTTACCTGGTGGCTAAAATACACAGAAGTAGGTATTTAGTCAGAGTAGCTCAAAATGATAGAGAAATACACTGTATCTTGATACATGAACAAGTTGTCGCATAATAATAATAGCTTTGGGCATAATATCCACGTGTCGATCATAAAAAATAAATGAAGGTATATAAATGTACACATTTATATTCATTGCATTATGCAGACTCGAAAACGTGCTACTACACCCCAGAAACGGGTGAAACACAGTATAGGGCGAATTAAGAATACCACCTTGTTATACATAATTTTAAGAAATGTAATTTTCTTTTCATGCAATTTATCATAATTCATTTATAGGATTTTTTTTTAAAGGACCTGTGTGCAAAATTTGGTTTATCTAGCTTCAACAGAATTTAAGTAAATTAAAAAAATAAAATAAACCCCCCAAAAAGCTTTCTTCAGCGTTATGCGGTTGAACTTTGAAATGCAGCATTTTTCAATTGAAATAATTGTTAAATATCATGCATTTTCATGCCAATGATCAATATCAGACTTTAGAATTTTTTTTACAAATTATTTTTGTGCTTGAATTTTCGTAAAATAAACTGTTCTTTTTGGGATTTTTGTTGTTTGGTGAATTTGTTTTTGGGGGGTTTAATATTATTTGTCTGGTTACTGGATCTGGTTGTAAACTCCCGGGATCGTTCGCTTTTCCGCATGTGAGAGGTTTTAAGGGCCAGGGAAAACCTTTCTCCAATTCCCTTCTCCTGAAAAGACAAAATTCATCCGGTTCGCAATGTCCCAGTTTGCATCTTATCTCCCTTGGATTTATTTATTCTCTTTCTGCATCTCCAGCGCATTACAGAGTATGGGGAGTGGCGATGTTACCCAACCTGTATAAATGAAACCAGAAAGAGACAAAATCCAGCATTCCACTCTTTAATAAAGTAAACAATCTATTTCAAATATTTATAATTACATTAAATAATTTTACAAAAGATTCTAAACCTTATTATAAATATAACTACTTATAATATAAAAAGTTTAACTTGTAACTAAAATAAGCCATGTGAAAATTTACCAAAACGCGCGCAAGTCTACAAAATAATCTTACCTGTATAAATGCAACCAGGAAGAGACAAAATCCAGCATTCCACTGCCGAATTGTCTCTCTGAGCTACATTTATACTCCCGTACATGTTCTGCATATTTTAGTATATCTTTAATTACTTTCATCTTTAGAGCTCGCGTTCGTTATCTTTGTCAAATTAAATGATTTATCTCTGGGAACTGTCCAGGTTAAAATTTAAACTCCCATCGGTCTGCATCTTTAATTCCCTTTAGCCAAATCCATCTTTCCATACACAAGTAAGTAGATTTATTTTTATCTTCAGAGTTCGTATCTGCTATCTCTCTAAGCCGAGTAGTGCAAATCCATAAGATATATTACAATCTTATTTTTGCTGCAATTTTTGTTATGATAAATCCCCCCCCCCCACTAACAAAAATCTTATCCTCAAGATTTGTTTAATATGCTTTTCAAAGACTTTTACTTAATATCGCTTCATCTTCAGATGGCTTAAACACCCTAAAATATTCAATATACAATTAAACCTGCACAAGAAGAATATGTCTAATACACAATAAGATAATATATAGGAAATAAAAAAAATCAATATACGAAATTTACATATACATCAAGATCTAATCGTGTACAGCTGCCTAGGCATTTTACCTGGGTGGAGTCGGCAACGCTCCTTAGAATAGTTAACAATAATCTGCAGCGAAAATGACATCCGTTAAACAATCATAAATTAAAAAAATAAGCACCTCATAGTCCAATTAGTACCCTATTCGCTTAACCCAGAAAAAGAAGTAACAACAAAAATTATCATCTGTGACTTTTTCACAAATGAGTTGTCATTGTTCTGCAAGATATACACACTTTAAAAAAAAATATTGTTACTGTACATATACATGTAAAATCAATACTCAATTCAAGGCACTAAATGAATGATATGCATGAAACATGTGAAAGATATGAAAAAGGTTTTGGACGACCCGAAAGAAGAAAGAAATGTATGACATATATAGAAGTCAAGGACAAAATTCGATCCATTCCAATACGATACCCTTCCTTTCTTAAATTGTTTTCTTAAGACATTTTCCCTTGTCTTACTTGTCTTCCCTTGTCCCTTACTGACCCTACTATTTATCATATAGTCATGTTTTAGAATTTCTTTTTTCTTCGTTTCGTTGACGAAAGATACAATTGTTTTAACAACTGTGATATATTATTTGAAGGTTCCCAAGTAGGCTGTGACCCATCTGCCCATTTAACCAAATAATATCTTTTATTATTCATCCATTTCGATTTTAACAATTTTTCTACCGTGTGCCATTCATCTTTATTTTGTTTCTTTTGGTTTTGGGCTTTTTCTCTATTAACATTGTTATTTGCATTATTTTGTCTTTGGGGATTTTGCTCCTCCGGGGGCGGACGATAATCCCTTGGGTCTTTGTACAATCTTAATCTATTTGCATGCACCGATGCTTTTAGTTCAACATGGTCGCTTGACCTTCTTAACCTAAACGAATGGTTCGGATTTACCTTAATTATATAATAAGGACCTTCCCATTTAGGCTCTAATTTATGTTTTCTTCCTGGAGTTCTTTTCATAACTTTTAATAAAACTTCATCATTTTGAATTGCGGTTCTTTTGTTTTCTGATCATATCGTTTCTTGTTTTTCTCTTGAACCTTACTCACATTTTTCTTTGCAAATTCCTGTACTATTTTCACTTTGTGTAATAAAGCATCAATGTACTCTTTTGGTGCTTTTTCCAAAACTTCCGTGGGGATCAATGAAATATCAATGAGTAACGTCATTTCTTTCCCAAACAACATATAATAAGGGGAGTACCCTGTCGACTGAGTTGATGGACTCATTCTGAAAGCCATCATAACACTAGGTAAAATATCTTCCCATGCATCCTGATTTTTCTGGCAATACGCTCTGAGTGATTGAGCTAGTGTAGAATTGATTCGTTCGCATGCCACATTACTCTGTGGATGATATGAACTAGTGACGTGCCGAGTCACCTGGAATATTTTGCACAATGCTTGGATTACTTTTGACATGAAATGTTGTCCTCTATCGCTGACCAAGGTACATGGAGCCCCGTATCTTGTAAGTATTTCCTTGTACAATAAATGTGCAACCTCTGTTGCCTCTTGTGTTTTCATATGTAGTGCCTCTGACCAATGTGACAATGAATCTGTAACCAATAAAATATATTGATACCCTTGCTTTGTTTTTGGAAAACCTGCCAATATATCCATATGCAATCGGGCAAATGTCCCTTCTACTGGTAATGGGTGTAACGGTGCCGCCCTAATTGCTGTATCCCGTTTTACCCTTTGACAAACATCACATGACGTAACATAGTCATACACATTTTGATACATCCCTGGCCAAAAATACTTTTGGTTTATTGCCAAATAAGTTCTTTGTACCCCCAAGTGACAACCGCCTGCTAATGAATCATGATAAGATTTCAGAACATCATTTCTAAAAGACTGGGGACATGCCATTTGTTTAATCATTGCTTCTGGGTTTGATTTATTCTTGGACCTTGGTTGAAAAATATGAAACAAGATGCCTTGTACCAATTCATATTGATTTGCTTCATATGGGATTGCCTTTGCTCTCTTCGGATCATTTGGAAGCGTGCCATCTTGTAAATATTTGTACATGTGTTTAAAATAGGGACAAATTTGTTGTTCCTGTTTAATTTGTTCATTCTTGTGTCCTTCATTGTTATTTTGTTTTTCCCTTTCTGCTAAAGTGTCATTCATTTCCAAGATATGGTGTTGATTGTCATTTGGAAATATAAATGTAACCTCTGTTATCTCATGTGCAATTATGTCATCCTTTTCTTCGAAAGGACTCATTTGTTTTGAATAAGGCCTTCTAGACAGTGCATCACAATTTTGATGTTTTATTCCTGGTCGATGTTTTACTTCAAAGGAATATTCTTGTAATATTAATGCCCATCTTATTAATCTTGCATTTGTGTGTTTGATTGTCTTTAACCAAGTTAATGCTTTATGGTTAGTGTAGACCTGAAATTTATTGTTTAACAAATATACACGAAAATGCACTATTGCTGACACCAACGCGAGCATTTCTTGTTCAGTTACGGAATACTGTAAAACAACTTTTATTCGCGTGCGAGAAATATCCGCGAGTTCCGCGACCTCCTTTGACTCGCGAATATTAATTGCCGCGAACCATTCATTTTACTAGGGATTTGTAGAGAATGTTTTCTCGGTCGCGGAAATTAATCGTCGCAGATTGATTCTAAACTGACGAATCGCGAATAAAAGATGACGCGAATAATAGTTGGTTTACAGTATGCTTTTTCATACTTATTTAAAGCTCTTCCTCCGTATGCAATTGCATGTTCTTTATTATCATCCCCCATTTGAGACAAAACATATCCGATAGCCATTCCTGACGCGTCACATGACAATATAAATGGTTTTTGAAAATCTGGATAAGCTAAAACTGGTGTTGTTGTTAAGGCTTGTTTAAGTGTATCAAAAGCAATTTGACAATCTCTGATTCATTTGAATGGAGTATCTTTTATTAATAACCTATTTAAAGGCAATGCAATTTTTGAGTACGGTTTTACAAATTTTCGATAATAATTTGCCAATCCAAGAAAACTACGAATATCATGCTGATTTTGTGGCAATGGAAATGATTGAACAGCGTCAGCTTTTGAAGGGTCAACTTTTATTCACTCTGTTGATATTATATGACCCAGATATGTAACCTCCGGTTTTGCAAATGAACACTTTTTCGGTTTTAAAGTCAAGTTTGCTTGTCGTAAACGATCAAAAATCAAATTAAAATGTTTCAAATGATTTTCAAAAGTATCTGACCATACAATTATGTCATCAATGTATACCAAACAATGTTTCCACGTTAGACCTTTTAGAACCATACTCAAAAGCATTTGAAAAGTTGCTGGGGCATTGACAAGACCAAAAGGCATTCTTTTGAATTGATATAAATTATCATGCGTAATGAACGCATTTTTGTGTTTTGTCTTTTCATCTAACGCGACTTGCCAATAGCCAGACGCCAAATCTAAAGTAGAAAATATTTTTGCTTTGTTTTGTCCAATTGCATCAAAAACGTCTTCCATGCGCACTGATGGAAACGTTTGAACGGGTGTTATCGCATTTAATTTGCGATAGTCAATTGCAAATCTGTATTCATTATTTGGTTTTTTCACTAACACGACTGGTGACGCAAAAGAAGATGTACTCTCTTCAATTATGTCATCCTTAAGCATTTCATTAATTTGTTTTTCAATTTCTTTCTTAGCGTTTGGAGACGTATGATATGGCTGCGATCTGATGGGTTTATCATTTTCAGTGATATTTGAATGACGGAAAACATTACACTTGCCCAATTCTGATAAATTGTTTGCAAAGACATCACTGTTTTTATTTATAAATATTTGAAAAATTTCTTTCTCTTTCTCAGATAGAATGGAAGATGACAAATCCAGAGATACTAATTTTTCCAGAGATACTGATTTTTCTTTTGAGGCAATTTTTACGTTTTGTTTATCCAAAGAAAATATATTCGCGTCATCAATAGAATTCACGGAAGCTATTATTGTTCCAGCATGAATGCTTATTCCATCCTTGGTCGTATTCGTGACCTGCATAAACACCTGTCTCGGTTTATTTATGACTACACATTTTGCAACCGCAAGACCTGTCCGTTTAGTAGCCTTTGGTTCTAATAGCACCGTGGCTTTGTATTTAGTACGGGATAATCTAACAGGCATGTTTATCATCGAGTCTGGAGGAATGGTCATCGATTTGGCAACTTATGCCAATCCTAGCTTAAAATTGATAACATTGATATGAGCTGAAAATTCTTGCAAGTGCAAAGTTCTTGAGCCCCAATCTAAACATGCATTTTGTTGTTTCATAAAGTCGGAACCCAGAATGACCGGATGGCACAATGCTTCAATAATATGGAATGTATGACTTAAACTGATACCTCCTATTTTTATTTGTAAGTCAACTTTTCCATTTACCTGATGTGACGTTCCCCCTGCCCCGGTTATATTGAATATTTCTGAAACTTTAATCTGCTTTCTCTGAGTTTTCAGTTTGCTCAAAACTTGTGAATTTATAGCAGAAATAGAAGATCCGGTATCTAGAAGAGCATTGAATTTGAAATGCTCAATATATACAGGGACATAACAATTGTCTGCAACACTGATCAACGCCTCTACTGTTTCACTCTTTTGCGTGCCCTTATTGTTCTCAGTATACCTTTTATTTAACTGTTTATTTTTCATTTTGTCAGAGACAGCCGCGAATCCTCGTCTGCGGTTTCTTGTTTGTCTACATGCTCTTGAAAAATGACCAAATCTTTGACACGTATTACACACAACATCTCTAGCTGGACACATGGTTTTGTCTATGCACATTCTTAAACAAAAATTACATGCAGGGAAATTCATGCGTTGCAATGGTGAATTAGTAGGATTATTAGTACCTCTACTCTGTATATTATTAAACTTATGCTGTCGTGGGACCCGATATTGTTTTTGCTGTCGAGTTTGTAGTGCATATTTTCTGTTGCGTGTATGCATTGTTGTGTACTTTTGTGTCCTGGGTAGAAATGTCTGCACAAATGATTGTTTTTGTTGTTGTGCATTTTGTGGTTGCTCAAGAAATTTTCAGGAAAATTTTGAATGTCGGAATTAATTTTTATCTTTTGAATTTCATCTTTAACATTCTTTAACTCTGCCAACATATTTTCCAAAGTGTTAATTTGACATGTTTTTGATTTCTCTGCCAACACTGCAATTTGCCTTAATTTGTCCATCGTTTGAGGATTGTGTGTTGCTACAAAAGGTTTAATATCATTTATTAATCCATTCATAGCTACAGACAATAAGACATTTTCCGGGATATTTTTCATTGAAGCATTTTTGATAAGTCTTGTTAAAAAATCTTCAACTGATTCTGTAACATTTTGTCTCATTTGCAGTACCGACAAATCTAAACAATTGTCAAACTCTCTGAATCTTTCCTGAAGCAAAGTTTTAATGATATCTGGATTTGACTTCTGTTCAAAGGATAGAGAATCATACCAAACTTTTGCACGGCCTTCTAAATGGAAGGGAAACGCATCAACAATCTTGTTATCAGATAAATCATAAAATCGTGCCCATTGAAAAAAATTAGTCAACCACAAAACAACAGTTTGACTAGCATCACCTTTAAATTTTTCAAGTTTTATAGGATTGGACATATTTGAAAAAAAAATTATGTCCTACCTGTTCTTTTTTTTTTTTTCTTCAAAGTCTTTTGAATAAAAATATCTGTCCTTGAACATGTTGAATGACGAATTTCCTGGCTGTGTCGGACATCTCCTCTTACCAGCACAACACCATAGCAATATTTCAAAACGACTTATGTGTTGGTTTGTTCACATTTTCTACAAATGATCTGCCTACATATCACTGATTGTAGTCCCAAAGTAAAATTGTTAAATTTTTATCTCTGATTAGCGGCTTTAGTACTATATGTTTTACTGGTGTCAAGTCATAATCACTGCAACCATCCTCGTCTCCGCAGACACCAGCATCGTTCTTCATAGAATTGCGTAAATGTAATAAAGCCTGTTCTCTTTTTAGAATTGAGGTATTAGGGCGAATCTACAAACGAAATTCATCTTTATGGTAGCAGTGTATTCATAGCAATAGTTGTGTACATATTAATTGCAAAGCTTGTGTACGTTTGATTTTGTTTAATTTGCATCTGTGGAATATAGGCATTATGAGGTAAATTAATTATATTTCAAACCTTTTTTACTTTATTTGAAGTTGTTATATTCAAATACTTCTGGGTATAGGTGGTCAGGAGTGGGTTTTCCGTCCACAAAGTGTAAGGAACAGACCCGCCTCATTCTTTTAGGCTCGAAGTCGGATCCCCTTCTTCTAAGGTCAAGACATTTTTTCTTTTTGTTGGTGCCTTTATTTTGGAGGGGAAGTCAAAAAACTGTACTGACGACATGTACCCATATCTCCCCTGTATTCAGTCGTCAGATGTTCAGCCAGGAGCCGCGCAGGAGAAACAGCCGGCATCTTTTTTCGCTTCAAACGGTATGTTTCCAACGTAAACAATGACAACCGGAAGTAACCATGAGGAACATTTTTGTGAAATCACGTGATCGGCGTGAATAAAAGTAGAATAAAAACGGTGTTCCGGCATAACTCGAAACGCGGCTATTGATTCCTCAAAAGTGTCACCAACGTTGAAGAAATTATCTTTATCATGGAGATACATGTAGTAATCTCGGTTTGATATCATATCGATACAAGTACTATTTCTTCATTCTGTGGCCAACGACTCGTTATTCTGAAAAGCAAGCGACAACGAGTTGAACCTAAGCAGCTGCTATTTCCAGTTGATTATACTACCAGATAATCTGACTTAATGCCCCTTAGGCCACTTGCTACATTATCCCTTACGAAAGGCCCTGTAGCCAGTGAAAATTAAAATTTTCTTGACAACGACTTTATGAAGATGGACTCTAACATCGCTGCATCTTTTGTCAAAGAATGTTGCGACAACCTTTGTAAGCCGGACAGGAAATCAGAATTTCTACTTGAGTCCATACAACAGAATGAGCAAACCTAGGGCAAATCTGTTTTGTAGAAGAATGCAAATTGATGGTTATTTAGAAGATTGCACTAAGTTGAAAGGATATAACATCCGAAGTATTGGAATCTTTATTTTTTTTTTTGGCTGTTGGCTTTTAGTTAGTATATAAATAAAAAATTATAAATACAGATAGAAATAAAAAAAAATCCTTTTTTATTGAACTGAATCATAACATGTTTAAAAAATTATGAAAAAATGTGTCTGTCTAAGTGTATAAAAGAAGGGATTTACATGTAGCAAATGCAAATGGACCAACAAATTTTGTGTTTACAAGGTAGTAAACGCTGTCCAACACATTGCTAATAACCTCGGCTTTTTCCTTCTTAAAGAAATGCCCCTCATGCATCAAATCCTTTAAAAAGGCGAGAAGAGGACCATTCCTATGAAAAGAAAACGAAGGGGTTCCAAAAATCATTTATTAAATTTACTTTTGAATACAGTAATGTTTTATTAGGAATTCAATAAAAAAATTATAATAGAAGTGCATAAAAATCTTACGAGCTGGATCAAAATGTTTTAATGTGTCATCATTTTTATAAAGAGCACCGGCAACTAAACTGTCTTCATACATTTTAAAAGATTCTTTTCTTCCTATGAGAAAGATAAAAAGGTGCAACTTCATGCAATTCATTTGTTAATATGCGTTTGCTGTAATACTTTTAATGAAATGTTATGCAAAAGTAAAGCCATGAAGGTCTTCCCATCACGTCCTGCCCTTCCAACTCTCGCACAATTGAATACACATTTTTGGAGGTCCATAAATAACATTATAAACACCCTTAAAATCTACACCCATTCCAGCTGCACTGGTAGCTACTAAAATGTACGATTCCTTCAGCATTTTCTAAGTCTAACCTAATTTCCCCTTTGAAAGATTCTGGGGTCTTTGGATGAGATGATACATTTATTCAAAATTTATTCCTTCTTGTAGATTGAGTCTTAATAATGATACATCATGTCCATAAGCATTGTAAGATATGCAAAATATTATGAAACTTTCACACAATTCTTTCTTTAAACATTTTTTTAACAAAATAATATATTTCATCAAGCGGTGTTGAACTTTTTACCTATTTTAAACTGTAAAAATCTTCACTCTGTGGATTGTCTTTAATTTCATGGCAATTTTTTATGCTGAAGTTCTGTTGCATTCTCTTGCAGGCACATTGATCTGTTTGCTGTAGCTGTCAAGAAAGAACATGCTGGAGTTTTACTAACTTGTCTTCAGATAAGATAATTTTTTAAAGTTACGAAATTATTATAGTCATAAAAGATCGAATTGTCTGTTTTACTTAGGCGATTGTAACTTTTCATCGTAAACTTAACTTACGATTTATCTTAAATTACGAAATTGGAGCTCTTTTTTTTCTCTTGGTTATGACGCTGCGCAAGCGCAGGTGCTTGTTACGTATTATCCATTTACCGTTTGCTAAACATAACAACAAACACACCTAACAATGTCATCGGATTGCCTTCCATAAAAAATTTTGAATTGATTGGTCTGAAATTTATTTTGTGACTTGGGTCTACAGAACAGTGGGTGAAATAAAAAGAAAATGGACAGATATGCACTCAAGAACCTGAAATGCAGTCTATGACTATAACCAAAAAGAAGGAAGCGGAAAGAAGATCTATGGCAAATACTTGAGGAGGACCAGATCCCGAGTTTTTATAAGGAATTGAAGAAAGAAGGATGTGGAGATAACGAACAGTAATCGATCTCAAAGTCCATTAAACAAGATACAAAATAAGAGCAGAGAAAACACGGACCTACAAAACATTAGAGGTAGGATCAAGTCCCATGGATGAGTGAGCATCCCCTGCCGACCGGTCACACCCGCGTTGTGCTCGTTGTCATGATCAGGAAATAACGGAAGAAATCCGTCGTCAATTCAGTGTATAAATTATGGACTTACAATTGGTGTGAAAAACGTCAGTCATTATTTGACTCGACAATGATAAATTGTTTTTGCTGACAAGGTCATTGTATCGACCATAGAATTTACGAAATAATCACTTTAAACGAGACTGTTGATATTCTTGTTTCATCAACTTGCTTATCACTAATTTAACTCGTTTAAGAAATTTTTCATACGTAGAGCACGCTCTTGCATATCGAACCAACCGAGATATATATACTCCGTATGCAGGTGATGAAGGTACTAGTATATTGATGCGGAAGTAAGGGAAGTTGACGAAAGAAAAGACATCACGTTTATCAAATAGTTTATGAAAGAAGACAGATATGAGGATAGGGATAATCAAGTAGCAGGAAACAAGACTTTTTGGTTGTCCTACTACGTTACACGAAAAGAACGAATTAATAACGATTTAAAAATCTTATTTTTTAAAATATGATTTCTATGTTTAAGGTCACCATCAATGCCAAAGTAATAATGTTTATAGAAGATGCAGAAAATTGATTGTATATTGTTTAACGTCCCTCTTGAGAATTTTTCACTCATATGGAGACGTCACCTTATGCCGGTGAAGGGCTTCAAATTTAGACCTAAACTCGGCACTCAGGGACATTGAGCAGTGGGGGTTCTTTATCGTGCCAGCGCTACCGTGACACGGGACCCGTGACTTTCACTTCTGACGCCGAGCGCTTGGCGAAGGAACAGTCACTACCCATTTTTACGTCTTAGGTTTGACGCGGCGCCGGGACGAGAATCGAACGCGGGCCTCCTGATCCCGATGCAAACGCTCTACCACTAGGCTACCGTGAACGGTGAAGATGCAGAAGAAAAAATATGCTAAGAAAACCTTAAAAGCAGACTCTACAAAATCATGCATCCTGACAGCATGGGGAGAAAACATAAATAAAATTAAAGTTAACGAAAGTTTCAACATTGTTAATGTCTCAACAACAAAGTTCAACGAGAAAATATAAAAGACCACAGCAGCCAGAACATCGATACGTAACATTGCATCCTGGAAAATGTTGTAGAAAAGAAAAGCATATCATTGAAGAATTGTTCTGAATTTATTGGCCTCATCCTTGATGTATCAATCTTGGTTATAAAAAGGTGAAGCTGTTGTTTCAAAACCAAATCCGAGAGTGAAATTGGGAAGTCGATCACCAAATGCATACATTACTTTATGAAACGGAAAAATTCCTCACTCTCAATAACCTTACAGGCAAACATAAACTTTCAGTGTGATCCACAACTCGACATACACTCTTTGAAGGTCCCTTGAAAGTATTCCTCTCAAAGCTCAACTACTTCACACACCAGAGGACCTTGAAGACTACATTCTCTGACAACAGAACTATTAACCAGAAGTCTCTGCTGAGACTGTAGCATTACTGGTTTATACTTAAACAAAGGAATAGAAATGTAGCAGTTGGGACTTGAAAATTTTAAACAGCATTTAAAGAAAAATGATCCTTGCCGCACATCAAAATAAAAACCAATGCACAGTATTATGTATCATTTTTCGCTGGATAGTAGAACTGAACAAAGTGCTCTTGAACCTAAAATGTACAAAGCTGAATTGTGAATAAACGTAAACGGTATCAAGATCAAAAAGTTTAAAGAGAAATTCATGTTTTGTTACCATGGTTACTGCCTTACTGGGATAAATTAATGAAAATCTAACTTGAAGAAAAACACATAATGCGATGCCGTTGAAATTTACATGAACATTTCCTGTACTATTCAGCTTATTTGAACTATTTTTTTTATTAAAATATATCTGAAAAAAGTCATATTGAATCCAGATGAAAAGAAAACAATAAACGTTTCGAATTTCATAAACATGATCAACAACAAATGAAACAGAAACACTTCTTTACTCACCACAGCAGTCAAAGGACATTGACCATGGGCAACAAGTACATATTGCCCCCCAGCATTATACCTTAAATAACCAGGATATTATATCATTCCACCTTTATGCCTAAAGTAATGCATTATCTTGATATATAAAATTTTTTATGTTTGATTATATTATCATATCAATTTACCTTTCTTGACCCTATATAATGGCTGGGCCCTGTATGGTCTGGAAATCCCCTCTCTCCGTGACTAGTCCTTCCTGAGACTGCTCTAAAATCGCTGTGTTTTGTATAACCTGTAGTTCCTGATTAACAGCAACTTTTTGTTCAGAGTCCTCAGTTTGTTCTAGAATGGCTAAATATTCCATTATATTTCACGCATAAACAGGTGATTAATCTGCCTGTCTCATTCTAAAACAAATGTGAGGATGATATATTTACACTTTTATTAATATCTGATACTTACACAGAATTTTATTTCGGTAACAAATACAATTAATGATAAATTTAAATCATTTTGAGGTATCAATGATATTTAGAAATTTCTATTGTAAAACAATGTGCCTACTTACAGTTTCTAATTCTGCAATAATTGCAGTCAGGCCTGAAATATCTTTCAAAGTATCATCTTCACTATCTTCAACACAGTCACTGTTGAAAAAAAAATATCGATTTAAACAATTGAATGTATCTACCCACATACTTAAAGCTAAAAGCACATCGTCACAATTTTCAACTTTATCTTTGGTTTTATTATACCCCACGCAACTAGTTGCGGGAGGTATAATGTTTTTGACTGGTCCCTCAGTCAGTCAGTCCTCTTTTTTGTCAGCGCATTTCCTCATAAACCGCTGCACAGAATTTCGTCATATTTTGTAGTTATTTAGGACACAATGTGTAGACGTGCATACTACCAGGAAATTCCGATTCCTTTATTTTTTCCGGGAATTTCTGCACTTTTTAACTTAGGCATTTGGCCATACCTTGAATATAGAGATGAACAGTTTGTCAGCACAACTCCTTTTAAACCGCTGCACGGAATTTCGTCAAACTTTGCAGATATTAAGGACTTAATGTGTACTTGTGCATATTACCAGGAAATTTCGTTTCCATTATTTTTTCCGGGAATTTCTGCACGTTTAACTTAACATATCATAATGTGTTTGAACATTATATATTACTGAGTAAGCATAAAACTATGTGTCTTATAATCCCAAGCCAACTTGAATGAGTTACATTTATTATACCTCAAGATAAATTGCATGCTCGGGTGGCAGAGGATAGTTTCGAAAATAAGTGTTACCCGTGTACGATGACTGGCTCAAACTAAACAATGAAGAGAGAAGTGCAAAACTCATGAGGCAATGGCGGATTTATTAAACTTTGTCTAATACATATTCATGTCAACTTATAATTATTACAATGATAAGCAAGACATACTCTGGTCATAAATAAAACCATATAATACTCCAAGCTATACCAAATTTTATATCAATAACCTTAGAACACAAAATAGTATTTTCCCTTAATAAATGAGCTTGGTTTCATTTATCAACTGACTAGAACTAATATACTTTAAATATGACATGACTAGAATTCAGTAAAATAGCCGTTAACTAATACCGTCAATGGATAAAACATACTGACTTACTGTGACAAATTACAATTAGGATTTATGACTACTGTCACTTTTGAAAGTCACTATGTTAAATATTTAATAAAGCATCTTTATAATTCAATCTATCGTAAGTGGCATGAACCCCCAGTGAAAATAATCAAACACAAAACCATAACAGTGAATAGAAATCAATGTTGGTTACTTCCACAGAGAAATTACATGTAAATAACCTCTTAAATTTATTTATCTTTGCCTTTCAAAATGTTTTGAATATTTCAAGTGATTACAAACTGTGCAATATACTGTGATATTTTAGAATTTAGATTTAAAGATTTCCATCCTTAATAGGATTAAATTTTCTACTCTTAAAGCTGAACACGATTCGTAAAAGAAATGTATCCGCCATTTTAGTTCCCGAGACTCGCTACCCTGCAGACCCATAAAAATAGGGCAAGAATAAGAGACTGTTAAGTTTAATCAGTGGACATCGGTGTAGACGGACGTATGCTATACGGGACTTGGTCACAGGAATATTAACGTAATACTTCGTCTAATGCAGGAAAGTAAGATACCAAATAAATTTACAATTATAGGTACATATGTCAGTGCAGTATACAAACAACATAGATAAACGTAACTGCAATAAAATATAAACAAAGGTAATGCAAGTTAACCAGCACGAACACGGGTCGCCATTCCACGCCGATACCTGTGACAATAAAGCAGTCAGGTGTAACGAAAGCGACGAGTATACCCTAGTATTGATGTATCGTAGATAATGCTATCAAAAATGGCGTATGCCTTTTTACGAGTCGTGTTCAGCTTTAAATATCCTTCAGATACATAATACTCTAATATTAAGAACCCTTTCTACACTGCATACTAAAGAGCTCTGGTTCTATTGTAATTTTTTGCAGTAGTTAATAAACAAAGATGGCATTGGAGTCTAAGGGAAGGGGGGGGGGGCGTTGTGTCGTTGTCAAACTAGCAGTTATGTGTGTAGGATGCGATATTCCCGCAACAAGAAAACTCTGCGGGTTTTGTGGCCAGGGATTGTAGTGTATTTCTTGCGTCATAATCTTGTTGTGAATGGGAGTAGTAGGGTGCATATCCTGGCTAAAATTACATGGCTAGCACCAAATCTGGAGCTGATGAGATATTATGGGGCACCTGTTGAAGTATGGTCTGCCAATATCTTTGATGACATTGGTCCATCGATATTTCTTCCAATTCAAGGAATTCGATGCAAATTTGTTTACTCCCAAGGCAAAATGGGAAATAAGACGGTACTTAACTTAGTACCTATTGGAAAGCATTTAGTTTTTTAAAGAAAAGTATATGCAACCAGTTACATGTATCAGAATACTTAAATAAATAATCAGTCTTGCTTCATTCTTTACTTCGAATTCATTTGTGTACATTCAAAGATCTGATTCAAATAAGTATTTTATGCAAACACACAGAGAGCGAGAGCGATATATGGTCATTTGAAACTGGAATAACTTTGGTAATCAAAGTAGAATATACTAGAGGTTCCAAGCTTTTTAATTTTTTTTACTAATGAAGTTCATTTAAGGAGGCTGGAGGATCAACAAATAAATCCCAAATTAACCACCAGATTTAACTTATATTTTTTAGATATGGTATCTTTAGCTGTCAACTATAATTTGACAAAGAAAAAATTCAAGGATTTTAGTTTTAAGATTTCATCATTTATTGTATATCTTTATATGGAGCTCTCCTTTTAAAGGAGATTGAAATAGTTTAAAAATGGCTGCGACCCCCCAGCCTCGTTAAGTTTTTTTTTTTGGTGTTTTTAAAAAGGTTATGAACCCTCCTACGATTAAAAGCATATATTATATGCAGTATCTATTAATCTGATACAGGGTTTATCACCCATTTTTCCACATAAATTTACCATGTACATTATATATCTTAAAATATTTAATTAATTAAGTTTAATGAAAAGTCAACCTAGTGGTACTATGAGCTATAGGAGCTCACTTAATGATATCTCCCGCCACCCATATGAATATATTGGGCGTATTCATGTTTTGCTGTGCAAGACCGAAAATATATCTGAGAATAGGAGACCACAATGGCAAAATATAATAAGATTCTATAAAGGTTTAATACAGGATTTGATATGGAAAAGGGTATGTATTATTCTCTATGTAAACAATATTTTATTCTGTATAAAAATAAACAATTTTTGACAAATTATTTATCACATATATGTAACAGGGGTCAATTGTGTATCCTGACGGATTCTTTAATAAGCACATGACACGTGTGGGTTCGTTTGATGAATTTATTGTTGGTATTATCAAGAGATAATATACTGTTTATATAATACCCTGTGAACATCAGGTAAACCATTTTACAGAAAAGCAAATGCCTGAATGAAGAGACCTTAGAAGGAGTTATTGCCCTTGTAAACATTTTTGTAAACATTGAATAATTGATTAAATATAGAAAATATGCATTTTATATTTTTTAACTAAACAATGTTTATCATTACACCTATTGTAAAGCATTCTTCCAAGAAATATTTTTCTATAAGGTATGAAATTTAACTAATTACAGTTTTTGCAAAAATCTATGACATCATAGGAGGGTGGAATTACCTTAAGGAGGTAAAAATGTTTGTTGCTAGGCGTTTTGCATGTAAATTTAAGTACCTTGGAAAATGAAAAAATATAATTTGTTAGGTATTTTGCAGCCCAACAACAAATCCAATATCAGGTTAAAGAAATTCAAAGAACTCCAGTGATTGGAGTGCAAGCTGGTCTCTCAACACCCGAGGTTAAATATGTGCAGACTTTTAACACCTGGACCTTCCTATAAAACTCTCGATCATCAGTTTGCTTGCCCTGTATCATATATTTCTTCTGAATTCTGCACTAGGTTATCCTAATCCGACGAAAAACTCATAGTCATAACAAAATTTATTGTTGTACCCTTGTTGAATCCAATTTTTATTGTTTATTTTTAAACAGAAATTATAGATCAAATTATTGTAGTTTAGTGAAAACACTGTGTATGTCGACGCTAAATTTCCCTTCAATTTTATAATTCTCGCATTTTAGTATCTTCATTAATTTTAACAATATGCAATCCGACACCTTGTCTATTCCGACAGAAAATTTGTTTCTCGGTGCATGTTGGATTAAACAGGTTTCACTGTATAAATTACCAATTACTCTTAGCCAGTGGACCCCTAATGACAAATCAGACTCTTGACATATTTTGGATCATGTTCATTAGGATATAGGAAAACATCTTTTTAAGCACAGTATAATCGTTATGTATATATCTTGAGCTAATCCTTAGTTTATAGCTTAACAAGATAACTTCAGCAGTCAATATCTAAGAGGTGTTATTGAATGCTGAATTTGCATTATATATGCAAATATACCTTGGAACAGAACACAAGTAAAAGGCCTCGAAGCTAGTTCATGTGTGAAGACCTTATGTAAACAAAAATGTTTGGTACCTCTGGTTAGCGTAACCAGAGCAAGGTACAGAAGATTAATGCACGTGCAGGAAGATTTTGATTGGACTCGCGAAGGTTGTACGACTAACTCTTGAGTTTCCATCACAAAATGACGACGATGATGTCTACAACACATCAAAAGTTCCAGATGCCACTTTAAATATACAAATAAAAAATAGGGATGTCAAAATTGTCAATAATTGATATTCGATATGAGTATTCGAATATATTCGAATATTCGATAAAATTAATATATCCTGCATTATAAAATAAATATTACTACTCTTCTGTCAAGCAGTATAGGTTTAATGCCATTATTTTGGAAGAAAAACTCAGGCAGAGTTTGGTAAATTCACCGCAAATATATTTTTAATTATCTAACATAAGCAGCGTATACATCCAAAATGTAATGATTTTTTTTAAATTCAAAAGATTTTTAAAATGTTTCAGATTACTTGATGATATTACTAAGTCAACGCTGATAACTCCTAAAAAATTATACAAAGCAGAACAATTATCTAATGCAGAGCAATTACCTTTTGCTAATTAATTTCCTGATAATGTATTTTGATGATATTTACATAAAAACTTAAAAAGTGATCTATGTGTTTACTGTAAAAATGTGTCCTTAAAACATCTGATTGTAAGTACTGGACACTATTATACAACTAATTAATGAACAAATGTATAAATTACATTTATAGATACACTCTTCACACCTTTAATGTAATCCAAGAGGAGTGTGTTTTAATTTCGTGCAAACTTGATTCAATTTTTAATAAAATTTGCCAAGGTTTTCTCTCTTTTTAATGATTAAAAACGAATATTCGAATCATAAATTTATATTCGAATATCAACTCATTGAATGAATATTTTAATATTCATTGACATCCCTAATAAAAAAAAACCTTTATAGAGAGCTTACATTGCAAGAGGAGAGGTGCACGAGTTTCTTTGTCAAGTGCTCGCTCTCCCTTTCCTACCACCGAAGCACATAGTCGAGACATTCCCTCATTCGGATCGGCGTGTACAAACGGACATGCTCGATTCCCTCATGGAATATTTGTGGCGCCAGCTGCTGAATAACCCCCAACTTTCCTGTCCAGAACTGGAGTGTGTTCATGCTCGGCATTCGCACCAACAATAATGTAGAGGGATGGCACAACAGCAGAGTTTGTCAAAGAGGTCCTGTTCCCTTATACTTGCTGGTGGTGGAATTACACAAGGAGGCAAAACAGATACCTTTCCAAGCAAAGTTGATCTCGGAAGGGAAGATGGTTTACATCCATTAAAAACGGACTACACATATAAATGGAATGCTGTTTTCTGGATGAAATCAATGTTTGGAAGAGAAAATGGCTACCAGTCCATTCTAATTCAACTTATGCAAACAATTAATTATTGTTTACCCTCAATCTTACAAATATCTATATCAAATATATTCTTTTTAGATTGAATGCCCGACTCCAGTTCTTTAACTTTATATAGGAAGACCATAAGGAATACGTCACCTTAACCTTTTACGTTTTATGGCGGCCCAAAGCGCCACTATTTTGTTTTACTTCCCCATTTACCGTAAATAACATGTTAACGATCTTATAATATATAAAATTATTAGAGACTGAGCTTCCTTTGGATGTTATAAAGCCTACAAATTCCTCTGAAATACCCCCTGGAAATTGATTAATTCAATTGTTGATATATCTTCAACTAGATTTGAAAAAATCATTACTGAATTTTCTTTGTTTTAGGCAAATAGTTCAAAGGCAACGTATTCCGCGTAATTTTCGCGACAGATCAAATCCACTGGAGGAGTTGACTGCAGATGAAGTTTTTGCAAGATATCGTTTTCACCCAGACACTATAATGGATCTCATGCGACGCCTGCCTGACCTATCTTCACCAACGCAGAGGAACCTTCCTGTGCCACCCCTTCTTCAGGTGCTAGTGACCCTAAAATTTCTCGGAACGGGTGCCACAGTTTATTTCATTTCCTAGAGGAGACCGGGCACGACAAGTCATGGTGGAATTTTCTCACATTTCAGGTTTCTAAAGAATAATATACATTGACTATATAGAAAAACAATAGATTATTATATATGACACAACTAAAGAGTGACAACTTTTTATTATACACCTCTTTACTCTTTCATAAAATCAAAGCATTTACCTGTGACCTTGAGACAACTGGACTTGGTATGTGTTTACATTTGTGAATTTTAGAAAGTAGGTGATTTTTGTTCACATTATTTTTACAACCTCTTTAGATAGCAAACATACATTGCATTTTATTTTTCAGGATTATCAGCTGAAATAATACAGTTGGCAGCAGCTTGCGGAGATCAATGTTTCAGCCGATATGTTCTGCCCAAATCACCTGTTCAAGAACACGCTACTTGGGTAACGGGGATGACATTTGATGGCACCACTCTGTACAAACGTGGCCTATCAGTTGAAGCTGTGTCTCTGGATGAATGTTTGTCAGCATTTCACCTTTGGCTTACAGGAATACCAAAACCAGTTTTTTTTTGCTCACAACTGTAGACAATTTGACAGCATAATTTTCTGTCAAGCCATTTCAATTGTAATTTTCATGTACTGTCTGAATGTATATATGGATTTTGTGATACATTATCTATGCTAAAAGAGCACAGTTGTACTGTAACTACCAGTTACTCCTTAGAGACACTTGTGAAGAACGTACTAGGTTGTACATATGATGCACATAATGCACTTGAGGATTGCAAGTATTTGCAAAAGGTTACTGAACATAGTAGCATTGATGCATATTATTTGAATTACATCTTTTCAGCTTCTTTTATTATGCAATCTGTAAAACAAATGAAATGTACAAAATCAAAATGGAGTCATTGATGCCTTTGATTAGAGGTAAAGTTGTATCAGACAGTATGGGGAAGAAGATTGCTTCCTCAGGACTTTCTTTACATTTATGTTAAGCATATGAAATAAAGGGATTTGAGGAAATCTTTAGTATATTTACAGAATGTTTTCATGGTAAAGTAAGGGTGACAAAACATAAGAAAATCGTAACTGCTGTTGAAAACTTCGTGAAAAAGAGGTAACTCTCTCAAATTATTCACTGCATTGAATTTCAACACATTGTATAATCAGTATTTTACTGGATACAGTACATGTTTTAGTGATTATTTCATATATCTTGTTCTATTGAACATTTCTATGCTCCAAAACATGGATGAAAGCTATTTTGTGCAATGCAGTATACAGAAACCAAACACTGTCTTTATTTTTCTTAAATAACACTACAAAGATAATGATGAAATATTTTGGAATCAAGCCTGGATACCTTAGCAAACAATTGATGAATTATTGTTCAGTGAGTACTAAACAAATTATTGATGCATTTACTTGAGGAAAATTTACTTGTAAGATTTTTTTGACCTGAGCAGCGGAAATTAGCGCAGTTCGAACCCGATCTTTATTAAGCGATTATGAAAATTATGCAAAATGCCATAATTCTGTCAAAAATCAATGAAGCAAAGCGAAATTCAGACTTGTTCTGTAACTGATTAAGATACACTTACTTGCCAAAATTCAGCTGAATATCTGCAAGCGTTTAGAAAAAGTGCGGAAAACCAAGTGGGACAGACTGACGGGGACAGACAGACGGACGCAGAGGAAACCTATAGTCCCCTCCGGGTTCACCAGTAGGGGGCTAATTATCTGTCACTTGAGACAAAACTTATTAATTTAGTATGCATTTACTAATCATTGAAACTCCTCCCTGTAACTTTTCTTTAAGAGTCAAGATAGCCAATTATTTCCCGAAATTTAGAAAAGTTGATACAATATTTTTCAAAAATACAAATAGTCATCAGCTGAAACGATGATGTTCTTCACCAACTGGACAACGCCAACAGATCCACCATCCTTACCCTTAAGAACACATGTGACCTGAAAGTTAATAGCCTTATGCGACAGAGGGGACTTAGCAACACCAGTAATGCAGTCAGAAAACAGGTAAGATAAGAACATTGTGAGTCATATCTTCTCAAATCATAAATGTATCTTTCTAATTGCAGGGAATTCAAACCTTCAGCAGACAGGGTTTTTTTGTGCCGACAGTTTAGCTAGCCTCCCATAATTGCAGAAATTCGAGGATACAGTTGGTTCATGAAGGTATATCAGATGGATGTTTTTTCAACGAGGAGATTATACCAAGGCTCACCTGACATCCCAATTTGGTATTATACTGAAGATGGATTCAACAAAGAAGATCACGAACAAACCAATTTCAAACATGTATGCAAGAAATATATGGAGAAAAATATTTACAATCTTAAAGTTATGGATTAAATAGAGGCTTTAACAGATGTATAACAAACTGAACTTGGATGAATAATATGGGGATCTAGGAATGTTGCCCTACAATATGGAGGCTAAGGGGAATAACTCTTAGGCAAAATATGTCACAGGAAAAGGGTCTATAGAGCATTCTTGATTTGTTAACAACATTATTAACAAAAAATAACAAATTAAACCGTAAACCAAAAGGAATAAAAACCATATTCATTAATTAAACCGGAAATGTGCTGTAATTCACAATTTAAACTGAATTCAAACACAATTTTCCTTTCTTTTTTTAGAACATAAAAAATAGAAAAACAAGACGAACACAGCCTTAAGTATTATCCCTGCATCCTATGCAAAAAGAGGACTAAACCAAATGATCGAAAAAAAAATGTGACACAGTTGGAATGCGCTGTTTTGTTAGAAGAAACTTTCTCGTAGAAGCAAGTTCGAATGACATTCTGTGCAACAAATGTAGGCATAAATTCTCTAAACAGCAAAAAACAAAAAGTGCAAAAATTTCAGGCAGAGAAGCAACAACACATCAAAATAATCAACAACAAAAACAGCAATGTCAAGTCCACCATCCATTGTATCTATGCCTCTCCACAGGACAGCATCTTCCTATGCCGTAGGCGTCCAGGTCCAAAACTTATGGTTGTGCCTCCATCAGCTAAATTTAATGCCTTCTTCAGCAGAGAAATAACCATTCCACCAGGATGCAGATATTGCCCTTCACATATTGAAGATGTTGATTTTACTCTTGGAGTGCTGCAAGATATCAAGACCCTGGACTCCGCGTTACTAAACAGAACAACATTATTAGAACTTATCAGAAAGATTAGAGAATATGCTCTAAGTTCACGGTTGACAAAGAACTACACCGTCTTATCAAGACTGGAATCCTCAGTAAGGTAGAACACAGTGAATGGGCTACTCCCTTTGTTTCAATACTTAAAAAAAAAGATGGAACTGTGAGAATCTGTGGTGATTTTAAAGTTACTGTGAATCTTGGACGTAGACCAGTACCCTCTACCCAAGATCGAGGACATATTTGCAAGTTTAGCGGGAGGACAACAGTTTACAAAACTGGACTTGAAGAATGCGTATCTTCAGATGACAGTAAGAGAAGAGGACAGATATTATCTCACGATAAATAATCACCGGGGGTTATTCCAGTACAACAGGCTCGTGTTCGGAATAGCCTCCGCGCCCGCAATATGGCAGAGAGCCATGGATACAGTTCTTCAAGGACTCGAGGGAGTACACTGCAACATGGATGATATGATCAGTACTGGGAGAACACCTTAAGAACTTAGAGCAAGTCTTGAAGCGACTTGACCGTTACGAGTTAAAAGCAAATGTATACAAGTGTGAATTCTTTAAAGACAAAATTGAGCAGCATTTGAGAAAATCAAGTTTTATCGTGACGTCAGACCAAGTACTTGTGCACTACGATCCACAGAAGCCTGTAACTCTGGCAACAGATGCTTCTCCCTACGGACTGGGAGCCGTGCTCTCTCATGTGATGGTTCTAACCACTCTTCTGAATAGACAGGGGCGTAGCAACGGGGGGAGGGGTGCGGTGCCCCTTTTTTCCGAACCTTACTTATACTATAGGAAATCTGAATATTTTTTTTGCTTGTCAACTTTTTCAGGTAAGTAAAAAAAATTGTCACTGGCTGCCTCCCCCCCCCTCACTTTCAAAATCGATGCTACGCCACTGACGCAGCCAAGACGTCGTTCTTTTACAAGTTGAATAATTAAATATTTTTACAAGGTTCTCGACAGCACAAAAAAGTATTGCTCAAAAGGTTTATCACTTCTCTAACAGATATTGATTGATTGCGTCTGGCAAGCTTTTTAAAAAGCTGTTACTCGTACTATTTAATGAAACTATTTCTTACTGAGTAATGTTAGACCTTATCACTCTATATACCACCATCGTTGGTGTGCATTTTAATTATTACACATTCATTAAATGTCAGAATCGAGTAAACACGTGTGTTTTCAATGTGTTCTCAATTATAACAGTTAGAATTTATATAATTTAGTTTACAAATTCGGTCTTCTCAAGGAACACATACAGCGTACCCTCCAACTATGGCCAGCCTTGAAAAGCTTTTTCCAGAGTCATCCAGACTGTGCGAAACCAGGGCGTCTCAACAGATACATGCAGTTATTTGTCAGTGATAAGTTGTGATTGTACTTTGCCTTCCTTGAATTTATCTTACCTACCCTGAATGACTTCAATGTAATGTTCCAGCTAATTTCTTACTAGTATATAAGATATTGCAGTGATAAAGATAAGTTGGTAATTTGGGAAAAAATCTAAATATTTACATTTTATACAGCACTAGTTGATAATCAATCACTATGAAATTTCAGACAGGGGAATCCATGGTACGATATTTACACACAGAAATATTGAGACTTCTCCGAGAAAGCATTCTTCCTCATCATGACTTTGTACTTAAATAATCGGTGCTTCTTCCACTTGTGAAGTGATTATTTAAAGAGTATCGAGTAATACCGATGGTTCACAAAATAAAGCAGCAACAGTTCAGAACGTCTAAAAATTGAAGAACGCGGTAAACCGAACTCCCGCGACACTGTTCTACTTTGAAATGGACGCGATACTTAGAGAGGTAGGGTTTGGAACTTTAGGAGAAAAATTCATATCAGAGAGAATCAATGTCTCTAATAAGTTCTTTTTCCCAAGGAGATTAAATCCGGCTTGGTGTTGCATCGAATCAGGAGACTTTCTTTAAAAAAAGAAACAAAATCAAGAATCCTGTAATTGATTTTTATGGTCAAAATTATTATATTCTCTCTAATTGTTTATATATTTGTGTACAATATTCATAGAAGCTGTACTTTAGTCATCTAACACTTTGCATTAAAGGTTTAAAAATATTTCTTGATAAAAATAAACCCAGTTCAATCAAATATTTAGCAGAATATCTATTTTATGAATTCAAGTCTGATTTTTCTTTTTGGAGAACAAATGCGTGATTATTAACAGAGAAAAAACATGAAATTGCCTGAGACTTAATATTGCTGTAAGAATCATTCAATCGAAATGATTTTTTTTTATCGGAATTATTTTCCTTTGTATCTTTTATATCCATAACTATAAGTTCATTCGATTTCTTTAAAATTTGAATGCAGGTAGATAATTGAACTTAAAACATTTTAACTTATATATAGTACTTTTTCAATTGTAATTAATTTGGAAACTTTTGACACTGTTATAATGCACAATATGTTTTATTAAGAAATGTTTAGCGTCACAATGATTGAAATCATGTCAAGGTTCAAATTTCAGAATTTACCGCAGATATCACGACCAAAGTAGCAAGAAGAATATGCAAAACGCAGGAATCAAGATTTAAAAATTGGAGATACTGTCCTGTTTAAGATCGAATTGGGAAAAAACCTTACCCTGGCATACAACCCCGAACCACACATTGTAACAAGCACAAAAGGAACGATGATTACGGCATCCCCATGCTCTAGTAGGATGGCGAAATGTGTCATGCGTAACTTATACTTCTTTAAAAGAATTGCGACCCGAACACCAAAACTTTACCTGAGACTGAACTCACAGAAGAGGAAGAGGAGGAGGTAGCGCTACAGAAGGCCAGTACGGAAACGCCGCCAAACGTAACGTCGTCAACGAACGCACCGGGAACCCCGCCTTCAGTTGGCACAAGATACCCGTCGCGAACCAAACATTAAGTTCCAAACCGTGCGTCACCAGGTTCGGTCGTAACGTCAAGACACCTATTGCGTTGAAAGACATCATAACTATGTACTTAGTTTATTAGAGAAGATTTTTGAAAAAATGAATGCATTTTCACAATATAATCTATAAAGCCCTACCATAACTCTAGGACCCCGGGCCTGACACTGGGGCCATGATTTTCAGGATGACGACGGATATTATCAGTTATTTCCGGATCATGACAAGGAGCATACAGCGGGTATTACCGGTAGGCAGGGAATGCTTACTCCTCAATGGTACCTGATCCCACATCTGTTGTCTCGGGGTCCGTGTTTGCTCTGCTCTTATTTTGTATTGTTCTTTGAACTTTGAGATTGAATACTGTTCGTCTCCATGTCCTCCTTGCACAATTTTGGTACATGACTCAATGCTCATTACATTAATCCCAACAGTATGACTGCTTGATGTCCAGAAGTAAAGCAGAAGACTTTTACAGCATAAATCTTCGTCAAAAGAGACAAAAAGGTTACCTGCAAGGTCAAGGTCATTAGAATTCCCTACTTTGAAAAGAAACCCTACGAAATCAAGGCCCAAAACTGGCAAAAATACAAAGAAAATTTGTACCAATGAAATGAGAAGGACAAGTTTCCCATGACAGAAGCTAGTAAGTGACTGAAAAGAAAACAAATTATATATAGTTTCACCCCAAATTCATGTTATTACTGTTGTATTTAATGTAGTAATTAAAAATTCCTGCAAAACAAAAAATAATTTCGACTAATATTTTTTTTAAAAATGTAAATAAATCTCTCAGTAGAATTGAACATGTTTGATACACATTGAAAATTAAGGTTTTTAATTTTAGATCATTTATTTATTTTTTCATTTTCAGAATTTCAGAAACGTGTGCTCTATTTATTGAGTGATTTGAGGCAGGAAATAGCAAATTTAAAGAAAGACAAAAGGATGGAAAATACTAGCACCAGTGCCTTTGAAATGAATTCTAGTCAACTCGGCATCTGGTAAACTCGGCACCAAGTAAAGTGAATTCGGCACCAGGTATATTCGGCACCTAGTGAACTCGGCACCTGGTAAATTCGGCATCTAGTTAATTCGGCACCTATTTTATACTTCACTTCTTTATTATATTTTTTATTGTCAATTAATTCAATTTTTCTGACATAAGGGGTTAATTAATTGAGGATTTTCGATTATTACACACTTTTTTTTATCAACTTTCATTGAACATATCTCCATAAATGTAAATAAGTAACAAAATACTCCAAAGGGATCTAGAAAAATTAGTATGATAAAAGGAAATATTTTTAATATCATGGATCTACGTATCTGTTTTCTAATAAAAAATATATTTGCGTTGCCAATGAGTTTTGTATGGAGTTTTTGAGCTAAAAATGATAATACGAAATTGAATACAGATATGCATGAAATACGATGTGCTTTACATACGTTCAAATTAAAATGTTGAAAAATTGTGTAACCTGTATCTTTATATAAAGAATTGAAACAACAAGAAGGATCTTATAAATGTTAGTTAATCTGAGAAAAACGCCATATATATAATAGTACGTGGTCACAAACGGCGCTTGTTTTTGGTTCTGATTAACAAACTTATTTATTTCTCAGACATTATTACCCATGTTTGATTATCTGTTGCCCGGTGAAATTGACCTGAAGATTACACGGAACTATAACTAGTATTTTGGTATGATATTTAATATTAATGATATGTGGAAAAAAATATGAATGTGCATCTATCAGCATCTAAATCTTTATTCATTTAACATAGAAATATCATTAATCCAGTCATACGTCTGTAAAAATGCGTGATTCACATTGATTTACTGGGTTGGAGGTCCATAGATGGAGGCACATTCTTGAAGAAGCTGGCTAACATTTATCCCCCTTTCACAATATTGCTGCCACAGATAAAAAATTCGTCCCTCTACTTGACGGGTCCTCTTTCTTTGATACCGCTGTATCTTCCCCTCCGACACCATCTTCATCTGCAATGTGATGTCCATCGCCTCTCTGTAAAGGACTACAATAAGATGGTAGAAGGGCACGGGTCCCCTGGTGGCCACACTTGTGTTTAATCTGTTGTGCCACCCCTCTACATCATTATTGGTCCGGATGGCCGTCATGAAAACACTCCAGTGATGGATTTCATAGATTGGACTACGAATCCATGTTCTGTATACGTAGTCCATTACGGGGGCTAAGACCTCTGGAGCACGGCCATCCAGACGGTGGAAGGCATCCTCGATATGTTCCGGTGGGAGGAATGGCAAGGCGAGTAGCTGGCGGACGAACCTGAAGACTTTGTCCTTTTTGTTGTACGCTGTCTGTAAGAGTTAATGAATAAAATTTGTCAATCAACTCTAAAATACTAGGAATAATTTATTTTCTTTTTTTTTTTAAATTAAATATTGCATCACACTTGAAATAAAGTTTGTTAATTATTGATTTTTCATCTTTACAATAAGATTAAAATCAGCTCAATTTACCGTGATTGCACAGGCATTCTATCAGAAAATGATACAATATTGCTAAACTAATGGTAATTTCTTTTACCTGTAAACCATGTTCCTGGACCTTTCTGAACACGGCCTGTGTCCAGTGAAAAGCACAACCCTGGATTGGCATGCGGGGGAACCGCTCCTTAAGAGCCTGCCAAAGTGCAGCTTCAAAATCAGCCACAAATCTCTCCAACGAGATGTGTTCTGGAAGCTTTCTGTCTATGAACCTCAGAGCCTGAAGTAAACAACATTTATATATAAATAAATTAAAAACGAGATTGAATTGAAAAATTACTTAAAGCGTAAAAAAAAAATCCAGAAATAAAGGTATATTAAAGAATTGTCAAGAAATCATTAAGAATTTAAAAAATCGAAAATAAAATTCACCTGGTAGTAATCTTCTTTCCTCTTTCCAGACATAATTACAAACACCAAGGGGATTTGCTTGATGTGGCTACCGGACTTCACAAAGCTGTGAATGGAAAAGAGTTGCTTCCAAGGATTGTTGACACATCGAAATGTCCCATCCATATACCATGTCTTCGCCTTAGATAATAGTTGAAACTGTCTATCGGTATAAAATATGAGATGTCGCTTGTTGTCCACTATTAAATCTTTACGCTAAAATCCTTGCGCATGACGTTCCAAGAAATCCAGATCCAGCTGCAATAATTGTTAATAATGTTAATACTACCATATACATATATGTACATGTACACAAAGTAATATGTTGACATTTTGTTTCAGAATTATTCAGATTTAATAAAAAACAAACCTCATCTTGAAGGTCAGAAGGATCCTGTGGTCGATCCAACTGGCGTATACGGTTGGCTGTCCTGATGAGGTATCCGGGGTTTGGCCTGCTGTCAGGTGGTGCTTCCGGGTCGGCATGAGCCCTGATAGCAGCATTAACTATGGTTGAAGAGCGCTGACCAAACATGGCATCTTTAGCATGCTGTCTGACCTGCCAAAAGAAACGAGTTTATTTTAATATAGAAATCTTGAATGCAACAAACAGTTTGCCGGTACATTAGTACACCGTAATATCGGCCCTATTATGTTAAACACCTATAAAAAGTTATACCTCAGCTTGAATTTTGACTGCAATGTGGGATCCTGGATTTCCTGGATAAACATGCAGTTTCTGTCCAGGTCTATACGTTATGCCATCCAGGATGACAGTTGCGGGGCAGTTGATAGTCTTTGATCTTTTGGTACACCGCCACACAACATGGTCATTCTTTTCTTTCTGAAATGGATTTAAAAAAAATAATTAAGAATGTTATAAGTCGGAACAAAAATCGTCTTAGATATAGATATCATAACAAGAATTATAAGAAATAATTAAATACCAGTATTTTATATTTTTACCTTCACTGTGTAACTATATCCGATGCTGTCAACCAACTTTCGTTTTCCACGCTCCGTCCCAGAATCCACAATAAAGTATTCAACATTCAGGTCTTCGATGGTTATTGAGGCATCGTGGAGGGACTCTTCTTGCATTGTACGTTCCACTGCTTCAACGGGCACTTCAAACGAACGATCGATTACAATATCCTGTAAGAAGTATACAAGCATACAAAACAGTCCTAATTTTTCAAATCATTTTTTTTTTTAAATTATGATTTTTTTTTTAAAATACATACTGTTGATCTGTCTTGTGTATTGTTTATCGAAGCCAAAGACACATGGAATGTTGCGTCAGCTGGAGGCTCATATTCAGTACTGTCGTCTTGCTCCGCAGCTTCCGGTGTTGCGGGATGTGCAGGTGGAGATGCCTGTGTTGCGGGACGTACTGGTGGAGATGCCGGTGTTGCTGGACGTACTGGTGGAGATGCCGGTGTTGCTGGACGTACAGGTGGAGATGCCGGTGTTGCTGGACGTACTGGTGGAGATGCCGGTGTTGCGGGATGTGCAGGTGCAGGTACCGGTGTTGCGGGCTGCGGAAGAAGTGGAAGAGCAGGCTCTGCATTTTCACTTAAAACACGTTCATCCTAACTCTTGCTTGCCTTTTACATGATTTCTGTACTGTTGTCTACTAATTCCTTAAAAAAAATAATAATTTTAGTGAAAAATCATAAAAACAAAATACTTGTCTTCAATTTAATTTTATTTCTGCAATTAACTGACACTTCTGATATTTAAGAATTAACTGAATAATTATTTTCTAACCAGTGTTGCATGTCCTGTGTTGCCACTTGTGACATTGGTCACATTGAACAGCTTCCTGTCGAGGGCGAACAAGTGACGTCAAGTCACTGCATACTTAAGCTATAAAGATGGGGAGAATGTCATAAATTTACAACTTATTTCAATCTGCTTATAAAGTTGTAGAATTCTATTTTAAAATGAACTTGATTTTTTCATTTTTTCTAAGTGTAATATATCCGATCAATATAGATAACCTAGCTTGTTTAAGAGTCAGCGTGTTCAAACTTCGTACGAAAATATACGTTTGACATTTACCCTTTTTTATACCCGTGGACAGAGGCAGAATTCAAAATATATCTGTGTAAAAGAGCCTGGCGCAGGTTGTAAATGAGGATTTATTTAATATATTTTGTGGAATTATGACACAGGAGTTCCCCTCTAACTGAAACTTGCTTGGGAAAAATGAATGATGGCTTTGTTTTAAAACAGTTGACGATATTGGGCGGAAAATACCTTCAGATTTGTCGGTAAGTTGAAGTGAATCTAAAATAAATTGTTCCAAAGAAATAGTATAACATTTCCCAAGCACATTTCAGTTTCACAAGGATGCAACGAGTTTATTTATATGACAAAAATTTATAAAAATTGTGTTCTCAACCTGCGCCGAAGCGATTTATGTGAAACATTTCAAAAAAGAAGAAATGATCGTCACGTGATCAACAAGGTCATTTGACATCGTAACAAATATGTTTATATATAGCATAGGGGATCCTTAATATGAATTTGGCTCACTAAAGGACATACCTTAAAATCAAAACTAAAAATCAACTTGGCAATGCAGTGTAACGTTTTAAATGCATTTTAAACTCCGGGTAGCCTTAACAGTACTGCGTATTTATAATACCAAAAACAGAAAAAGGTGTCGATTATTTTAAAGTCTCCCTATGGGATCGCCTCGATGGCGATTGTTAGGTAGATTATACGTCTCTGTTATCAAAGTAATGTAGTTGGTGGTTATTTTCCTAATAAAGAAGAAACAAATTGTGTAAAATCGTAAGTGCTATAGTTTGTTTCACTATAATTACATACATATGTGCATATGTTAGTATCTGATTTGACGTATGATAGATCTATCGTGTATTCTCATTGATATGTATATATACTTACGACTAAAATACTTGTTATCTTGGTGCTGAACTATGGACTCTCTAGCCCATCTTGCTTTCTGCACCATAGCTACCCGCTCGTATTTTCTCACAGCTCCAGATGCCTTAAAACCTTGCTTGCGATATCGTGTCATTGCTGACAATTTTTTTCCTGTCGTTTGTCAAAACCAAATTACGTCTACCGAAAATCGGAGCGATATACACAACGGCAAATAAATAAATAAAATTACGACTAACTATTTTAATTTGTTGTCAAGTTATTAAACAGACAAACTTTTTTTCAAATCAGTATAATTTAAAAAAGGAATTGGTTAATCTTGTTTTAGCAACAACTAGGATCAAATTACGGCAGTTCGCGTTGCGCAGTGGACTTGTTTTCGTCAGGTTCACATAGGTGGAGGTATGATGAGGTTACAACTGCGCCCGCGCCATTTTGGATTTTACGAGAAAATATGGAGCACACTAAACTTCACTTCTCTAAAGCCTTCATCGATCCCACAAATATAATTAAAACACCTGACGAATTTGATACCATGAAATTTAGTTTTTAAAATTTTACATTGATGAAATTGTGTCGTTTTGAAATGGTTGAAGGAGTTACCTCCCGTTACTTTTTTGTATTATAATATATAATCAATGTAAATATTGTAATTATACCCCACGCAACTAGTTGCGGGAGGTATAATGTTTTTGACTGGTCCGCCAGTCAGTCAGTCAGTCAGTCCTCATTTTTTTGTCAGCGCAACTCCTCATAAACCGCTCCACAGAATTTCGTCAAACTTTGCAGGTATTTAGGACACAATGTGTAGATATGCATATTACCAGAAAATTCCGATTGCATTATTTTTTCCGGGAATTTCCGCACTTTTAACTGAGGCATTTGGCCATACCTTGAATATAGAGATCAACAGTTTGTCAGCGCAACTCCTCATAAATCGCTGCACAGAATTTCGTCAAACTATCAAACTATGCAGGTATTTAGGACACAATGTGTAGATAGGCATACTACCAGTTCAAATTCATTTTGGCCCTGTGGAATATTAAAGTAATCAAAACTGACAGGTGATTTTGAAGAATTTCTTCCTTAGAAAGAGAAGTATATGTATAAGTAGGATTACCACTTGTAGAATTAAATCCAAGTTCTTCTAGAATGCAAATAGAATTTCTAAAAGTGGTAATCTTGCTGAGGAAGAGAAGGAGCAATTGCTTGCAGAGTATAACAGTCATGTATAACTTGCCAAAGAACAAAGGGACTATTATCGTGAGCAGGTTAAACTAGCTAAACAGAATTACCTAGAATTGCCAATTGCTCTTCAAGATTCAGGTAAGTTTTCAAACCAAAAAATGTCCACATGTTTAACCTAATAAGATTATATGTAGGACATTGTGATATATATATATCTACATTTATAGAACAGAAACATATAAAATATAATATGACATGAAATTGAATTTTTCTATGAAATTCTGATAAACTTCAATGCTTCAAATGTGATGAAGAGATAAACCATATAATTTGTTTGTAATATTTATTTAATACAATGTATTCACTGTATCAGCACAAGGGCTTGTTCACGTCGTGTAATAATTATTTATTAAAAAATCATCTACACGTTTTATTATTACGGTATATGATTTTTAAAGAAATAATTATTACACGACGGGAATAAGCCCCTGTGATCAGAGTAAAGTTTTTACCAGTCTTGACACAGATTTTTCTTTTACATTTCAATAACATTATGATTTTTAAAATACGTAACCCACCAGTCAGTTCAAACTACCTTGCACTATCCCTGGGATTTTGCTCAACAGGTGCATATTCCACACCATGCTCAACAAGTGGGGCCAATTTACTTTAAAACCCCTCGTAAATGCCATGTGTTTGGTATCTGCTCTGAAGGATCAGGTAATTTTTAGCATCAAAGCTGTTCTAAGGAATATTTTTCCTTTTGGTGATATTCATGTTCTAAATACTTTTCTTGCTTAACCAAGATTTCATTTACATGTATAACTTTCATTATGAATGTTTCTTTAAGGTGGGGAACCCTAGAAGACATTATAATGTTACATTTACCTTGTAACATATCTCTGATTTTCATTCATATGATTGTAATTTTTTAAATCTATATGATACATTAATTTACATTGAAAACTCCATGGAAGAGAACTTTGTTGTGTTAAGTGGTTGCTGTATTACTACTAAGTGATACTTGTTTGTTTCATTTGTTATTTATGTACATGTTTATTTAACAGGAAAACAGACCTTTTATCTCATTGATGAAGCATCTAATCCTGGGAAAGGAGCTAATAGTGTTACAAACATGGTGCACCGTTACTTTGATAAGTTTGGGCATGGAAAAACAGATCTCAAGGTTCACTTTGATAACTGTACAGGACAAAATAAAAACAATGTTGTGTTATGGTATGGACTTTGGAGAGTTTTTACAGGTAGGTTGATGCTGATATTTTCTATAATTTCTGTAATGCGTAGTGTGTAATATGTACTACAGTACACCAGTTTTATTTAAGTGTTATCAAAATTTTACATGTATTTATTCAATATATATCAACACCATCAACAGCATCTCAGGGAAAGTAAAGGAACGAATATTAAGTTTTCAAACATTTTCATCAGGGCTACACAGAACCATAGAATACTCGATGATTGTAGCTGGTCATACACAATTTGAGCCAGACTGGCTCCAAGTTGGAGGGGACGTGACACTTGGGAAAGTTCTAAAGTTCTTCACTGGATCTGCAGAAATCCATGTACTGTGATTTGCATTGAGACCTACGATCATCTTCAGTGAAGAATTATTACCATCTGCCAATACCTGTATTTGCAGGTTATGTCTACCCATTGAGCCAACTAACTATGACCTGTTATATTTGGCTTTTTTGAATGACTATCTTGGTTTTGAGTAATGTTTCAAAAGAAACACAAAAATTGCCACACATTAAAAGAATTTTTGTTTTGGTCAACAAAAGGTTATTACATTTAATATATTATCCCTACAAGTATATTTATATGTAGATTCATTTCTTTGAAAAGTTGTCATACACTATAGTCTCGTACATCTTGTACTTGCAGGATCAGGGCGTATTAAGTTCTTAACGCTAGTGCACACTCCTCTTGTAATTATAAATGACAACAAGAGGCCCACGGGCCTTATAGGTCACCTGAGCATTATGCAACATCTTTCCAGTTACAGTGTATTGAATTTGATTCGATAACATGTTTTAAGCCAGATGCTATATGGCATTCACAATTTTGAAAGAGCACCATTGATCATCATAACAATAAACTTAGCAGTTGCTTAGCTTGGTTACAGAATACCCATATGCAGGGTAGGGGAACAAAAATGCACTCCAACTAATCAGTAATATTCATCAATAATCAGTAGTGCCCCTACCACTCTGACATAAACCCCTGACCCTATGTTGCACAAATTTTTAAAAGGCACCCTTAAAATTGCCTATCAAAAAGTAAATAAATGTTTCATAAAAACAAAGGACCAGATTTCAAACAATTAATTCATTTCCAGTATATAAGTAGAGCCCCCCCCCCCCCCCCCACCCCTGACCCTTGGGACTTGAAATTCACAATTCTGCAAGATTAGGGCCCTTGCTCATCATAACTATATAGGTAGATAGTTCATCTGCTTAATACCCAGAGACAGAGAAGAAAATTTTCAAAGATTTAATGTATTTTCACTATTTAATCAATAGAGCCCCACCCTAACACCAGAACCCCTGACCCTGGGGCAGTAAAATTCACAATTTTTGTAAAAGCACTCTTGCTCATCATAACTATGCACTTAGTTGGTTTATTTAATACCTAGGAGCAGAGAAGAAGATTTTCAAAGAATTCATGTAATTTCCCTATATAATCAATAGAGCCCCCCAACACCTGAACCCTTGATGATAGGGCCATTAAATTCACAATTTTGGTTGAGGCACACTTGCTCAACATAACTATGCACTTAGTTAGTTTATATAATACAGACCCTGAGACGTGCTACTACCCCAAAAAAGCGTGTAAGAATCGTGCGCTTTCCGTTTCGTGCAAAACGTGTAGCGTTTCGTGTAAACCGTGCAGCGTTTCGTGCAAACCGTGTAGCGTTTCGTGTAAACCGTGCAGCGTTTCGTGTAGGCTCCAAAGCGTTTCGTGCAAACCGTGTAGCGAGCGTGCGAGAAACGTGTGAGTTTCGTGTAAGAACCGTGCGAGAAACGTGCGATTTTCGTGTAAGAACCGTGTGAGAAACGTGTTGCGATCATTCGGAACTCCCAAGCCCCTTCATTTTGAAAATGGCTCCCAGACGAGGTGGAAGGAGGTTGTCGTTGTCGATGAGAAACTGTATCCTTGATTATCATAAAGGGGGGAAATCGACTGTGCAAATCGAAAGAATTCTTAAGAGCAACCATAAATTCCAAACCACGCGACAGAGTATAAGGCGGTTCCTCAATCGATATAAACGGACAGGGAGTGTGCATGATCAAAGGTTTGTACAACGTTTTTAATTATAAAAAAAATACTTAAAGAGAAATTTATTTGTAGACAAGGTAAAATTATAGAAATGAAGTACTTAAGCGATACATATTTAGTATTTTTTTAAACTTTTCAACATCTTTAAGTTGACATCGTCAAGTATTTTCCTATTTTATTTCAACATGTTCAAATCAAACGATCGTATTTTATTAATTTTGGATGCGTAAATATACTGTACATCGAAGAGTGATGATGTATGTCTGGTAGTCTAATTTTAAATCACAAGTTTGACTATTGTGGGTTTTTTTAATTCTAAAAATATCTTTTGACCTCCTAGAATAGATACATGTATATATAAACAATCAAAATGGCCGCCATCGGAGATACGCAAAGCGTTTGTAAAGCATGTAAAAGGCTCGTCCGAAATTAGTTCTACAAGGTGTAAGGGGTTATAAGGTTAATTCGACGATAAAAATAAAGTTTCATGGCAGTATTTAGTGAAACCATGACTAGTACATGTACAATATGTGCATGATGTACTAGGCCTATTCAATATCTGTTCGATGCGAGTGAAGAACTTTTCCACTGTAGCTTTATTTTAAATTTATTTTTTAATGCAACGCATTTCTCTTTACACGTATCATGGCTATTCCTCACTCAATGTGTGCGGTTTTTTTTTTACAGGAAGCCCAGAGGTAATGAATTCCGCAAGGTCACTGAACTACATCTACAGTTTGTGAATATGTGGATGTCTTGTAATCCTGAGATGACAGCCCAGACCGTGTTAGAAAAACTTGAAAAACAATGTGGCATTAAGTTATCCAGAGAATATGTGTGTGAAATAAGAAGACGCCTGAACTGGTCTCCAAAGAACATGAAATATGGACAATTAATTTCCCACAAGAATGTGAAGCATCGACTGGAGTGGTGCATTACCCAGCTGATCCAGAAAGACTCTTTTCAGGATGTGATATATGTGGACAAGTCAACTGTTGAGATGTGTTCCTCTGGTAGACTGTTCTTTCATCAGGATGGTTCAAACTTGGATCGCGAACCGGCTAAAGCACCCAAACCAAAACATTCTTACAAGGTGAACGTCTGGGGAGGGATCTCGTATCGAGGCAGGACAGATATCTGCATATTCACTGGGATAATGGACTCCGAAATTTACCAGAAAATTCTTGAGGATAATCTGTTGCCATTCACAGCAGTGAAATTTCCCAATGGATTCCGACTGTACCAGGTAATATTGAATATCCAGTCATTATATTTGTCATCATGGTCATTTAAATATTTGCAACTGTTCAATCACTTCATGTACAATATATACATGTATACACATCTGTAGAGGACAACTCTTTTGAAACATCTGTGAAATGCATTGAAATACCATTATTTAAAAAAAACCAACTTCGAATATGATTTTTCCCCATTCTGAATCATTACAAGTTCCAGGAAATCATGCAGGATTTTATTAGACATTTATGAATAACAAATAAATTCCATACCCCTTGTTTCACACTTTTAATCATTAATTAATACCTCAAGATATCATACCATTTTATTTATGACAGAATTAAAGTTGAATGTGTATATGCATAAACATGATAAAGTTGAGTACTTTTGTATCTCATTGATCAATATTACTGTTATAGCATGCAGATAAATGTATGTTTTTCTTTATCGCATCCAATATTAACACACAAAAATAATTGTCGCTTAATTTGCATCAAGTTCGTCACTGGTTTCCTGAACTGTGTAAAGTCTATGTACATTTTAAGGCACTTCGTGTCACCTGAGTGAGGTAAACTGGCAATATGTCTAACTGGACACTTAACGCTTAATGCACATGCATCCTTAGAATTTGGTAGGTCCTCCTGAATTCAGAACAACATGAGGTATCACACGATGCACATGATCAATGTAGCGAGCACACTTCTCTGCAGTTAGACTTTCCCAGAAAGATGTAATTCCGTTGACAAGTTCTTCTTTCTTCTTTGGCTTAACAACACTCCGCAAGTAAGTCTTCATGGCTGACCAAACGTTTTCGATTGGGTTTAGGTCTGGGGATGATGCGGGCGTGGTCATGACACTCTCTGATATTCAGGGGTCATGACTCGAACAAACGTGAATCTACACTACTTTAGAATGCTTCCATATATTATGATCATTCATGTCCAAACTATTCTTGAAGAGAAGAATGCTACAGAATTTTCCATATATATTTCAATATAAAACTTTGATCGGCCACTGTGGCCCCGCCCTACCCCCAGGGGTCATGACTTGAACAAACGTGAATCTACACTACTTTAGAATGCTACCATATAAATATGATTATTCATGTGAATCATGTCTTTGATATTCTTGAGAAGAAAAATACTACAGTATTACAGAATTTCCCTATATATTTCAATATAAAACTTTAATTAGCCCTGACCCTGGGGCCATAAAATTCACAATTTTGGTAGAGGCACACTTGCTCATTATAACTTAGTGCTTAGTAGGTTTATTTAATACCCAGTGGCAGAGAAGAAGATTTTCAAATAATGCATTTTCACTATATACTTATTTGGCCCCGCCCTAGCACTAGAACCCATGACCATGGGGCCATGAATTTCACAATTTTGGTAGAGGACTCAAAGCTGATTACAATCATGCAAAAAGTTTGACTGCCTGATGTCCAGGAGTAAAGAAGAAGATTTTTAAAGATTGCACTAATTTTGGTGGTTTTTGCCCCACCCTCAGGCCCCAGGGGGACAGGGACCATGAAATTCACAATTTTTGTTCCCCTTTACCCATAGATACTATAAGCCAAATATAGTTGAAATTGGTTCAGTTGTTTCAGAGAAGAAGCTAAAAATGTTCAAATGTTAACACACAACTAACGACGGATGACGAATGACAACGGATGAAAAGTGATAGCAATAGGTCACCATATTTTACTCAGGTGACCTAAAAAGATGAAGATGTGAAAAGTTAAGGATAACAACAACAATGACGACAGACAACAGACAAATTTTTATTAGAAATGTCTAAAAATATTCAGGGGAATGTTTGGACATTTTTTTCAATCTGTAAGTGAAGAGAGACTCTTTGGTCAATATTGAGGCACATGTGAGCATTTCATATTGCTAAAATCGCTACCGCTCTAGTTTATTACATGATTTTAGAAACATCTGATATATATAAAATAAATTTTCTTAACTTTTGTTCATGCATCCAGATCCAGAAGTTTTTTTATGAAACTGGAGCTCTTCTGGTTTTTACTTAGAACAGAGAGATAACAAGAAATCTGTGAGCCAGTGCTCACTAAAAATTTCCCCACTCTGATGTTAATAAGCACTATCATGTCAATACATGCAGATGCACAGAAAAATATGAAACTGACATCAAATTCATTTCAAAATTAATCCCACCATATGACATGCCTCAACTAAGATTGTAATAAATTTTCAAACATCTGCTATGAATATCTAATGAGAAACAGTGACAAAGATTTGTTATGTATGAAACGGAAAGACACACAGACAAACAGGAAGTTGACATTGGATGTGAGCAAAAATGTATCCCACCATATGGCATGCCTCAGAGAAGATTGTGTTAAAATTTCAAGCATAGATCTACCATGAGTAGTAGTATACCTAGAAAACTACAGCAAAAATTTGTTCTGCATGAAACGGTCAGACGTACAAACAAACAGGACGTTGACATCAGATTTGAGCAAAAATGTATCCCACCATATGGCATGCCTCGGAGAAGATTATATTAAAAATTTCAAGCATCTACCATGAGTAGTTGCGACGAAAATTTGTTTCGGACGGACATACAGACACAGCTAAACAGACACACAAGGGTAAAACAGTATACCCCCTCTCCTTCAGAAAGGGGGTATAAAAATAACACATGGACTGGAAAATTTGCGACAGCAATAAAGAGATTTTTCTTTATAAGTGTTTACAATTTCATTTTCAGTAAGCATGACAACACCTTTAATCAAAATCAGAAACAGTCATATAGAAATATGTATCTTTCTCTTGTGTGTCAAGTTACCGTATAAGTAGAACTTTTAGCGAGGATTTAATTTTGGCATTATTAGCGAGGGTACCAAGATCGCCAAAATTGAATATCGCTAAAAATAAATTGCTCTTTATTTGTAATAGCTTCTTTAGTGAACTTTTTAAAATCGCTAAAATTACATCTCGCTAAAAATAAAATACCCATTTTTAAGGACAAATCGCCAAATTTGCGTCTCGCTAAAATTTCCACTTATACGGTATATTGAACAAGCAAATTCAAAGAATTGTGATCCCCCACTTTCCATGTCTTGGTGGATGAAATGTATAATTTTATGACACAAATTATTGTTTAATATATCAACACCTTATCATAATTTTATGTCATTTAGAAATTATTACTGAAGTTGATTTTTATAAAAAAAAAAATAAGGTCAATCGTGAAGGTCAACGACTCAAATAACAGCATGCTTGGAAAAATCTTGTCACAAGTATAGATGCACAGGTCAAATATTAAAGCCCTCTCTTTTCTCAATATAAGGGACAATATGTGAAACACTGATGACCTGTTATGGCTACATAGTGAAGATTAAACTTTTCTTGAATGCAAATGAAATATTTTATTACTCGAAGCAGGGTCTTCTCATAAGAAGTACTATTGTGAAAAATGAAATCCCTAGCACCACCTTTTTAATTGTTATGACCAAGGATAAAATTTTGAAAGGTAGATCAAACTCCCAACATCAAGCTCAAAGGGTAAAAAATCTTGGTATCTATTAATGCAAAGTCTCTCAAAAGGATTACATATGTGAAGTATGAAATCCCTAGCCATTACCATTCAAAAAATATGGACAAGGGCAAAGTTTTTTCCTTAAGTACAGAAATCTCAAAGGTCAAGAGGTCAAAATTGTTCATATCCAATGAAAGGTCTTGCCACAGAGAATACATTATACAATAAATTACCTCTTGTGAGGTCAACATGGTGAAATAAGGACCCGAGACCTAGCCCACAAGGTGACCTGACCGAGGCCGCATGTAAATACAAATTCCTTGTATCTACTTTTCAAAAGTTATGGCCTAAGTAAAAGTTTCTATTTTTTTGTGTTAAATTGGGTCAAAGTCCAAGGTCAAAAGTCAAATTTTGTGGTACAGATGTACCTAAAGAAAAATCTTATTAAAAGGAATAAACATGTGAAATATGAAAGTCATACCTCCACTAAATCAAAAGTTATGGGCAAGATTAAAGTTTTTGAGGCGGACAGACAGACAAATGATATTTTAATGTTCCCTTGCTTAATTTAAAGGCAAGAAACAAAACCAAACAAGGAACGGCTACACAGATAGACAGACAGTAAACAAACACCCTACTAATTGCATACATTCTCATGGCTCCAGGATGATGAAATTATTGAAATATCCTAACCTTAAGTCAAAATATCCTTGTTGTACTAGAATTTTAATTAAGTCAAGTAGACAAAAATAAAAATATTTTTCTAAAGTTGCCTTACAATAGTTTTGTTAATATCTGCAAAATAGAGAATCTCCAAATAATTGATAAACATTTTATAGGAACTTAAAAATTTGACTGAAGTCTAACTCAGTGTCATGATCCTGGGACCATAATGCTAAAAATATTGGCCAAATGATTAAAAAGTTCACTTTGTAGTGAAAAGTTTTAACCTACAGAAAAAATAGAAATGTTAAAAAACAAACCACAAGATCTGTTCAGTTATGGTAAAAGTGTAAATTTTGACTGTGTGCTAATTTTGACTATATCATGTATAATTTTTGTATATTGACAATTTTTTGTTTCTCGTCAAAATAACAGTCGTCAAACTTTGCATCATGTACCATATATAGAGTCATAATAGACATTAAGCACTATACGCAAGACAATAACCGCTTTATATCATTTTCTCGGCTTTCCCCATTTTAAACTAGGTCAAAGTTATTGTTAATTTGTTTTGTAATTTGTGCATAAATAAATGAATGATGTTAATGGTTTTTAAAATTCATTTAAGGTAGGTGCGTACTTTCAGAATTTTCTGTCAAACTGTTTATCTTTTTAATTTGAAAATCTTGAATAAGTCATAATCTAACCAAAACACCCATAAAAAGCATAACTTTGCAGGTTAATTTTCATGCAACATGTCTCGAAGTATATACCTCTAAAAATGTAACAGCAAAAATTCAACATATAGAAGTGTAACATCATATTTTATTTAGCTATGTACCAAATCACATCTAATTATTGTCAACACTTAAGAAAATCATAAATATATTCATTTGTCAAGAAAATATTTGAAATTTCTATTTGAAAACACTAAAAAATTGATGTTGACTCTGTCAAAATCTCTCAGAGAAAAAACTCAAAATATCTTTATTTTAAAAATTTCTCAAAATCTTATATGTTTATATGCTATTTTTTCTTCACAATTATTTCGAATTATATCTTAAGTTAGCAAAAAAAACATACTTTATTATTGTTGACCAGAAAAATTTTAGAAAACAGCCTTTTGAACTCCTATACCCCCATTTTTGGAATACTTATTTTTTCAATCGTTCTTTGCAAAACGTATTAAAAAGTAAATGTAAAAAGGTCAAATAGGCTGAAAATTAAAGATAAATAGATCTCAAATTATTTTATTAAAAAAAATTAAAAAGCTTTAGGTCCGTAAAGGCAATTAAGAATTCTCTGTCTGTTCATGTACTAAATTACATATATCCTATGGACAGAGTGGAAAGTGGTTATTCCTATATAAATAATGTACATTAAATATTTTGTGTGCTCAATGACACTATTATAAACAAATGTATACTTGCCAAGTTATTTTTCATCAACCAAAAAGATTTTTTTTTTCAAAAGATAAGGATAATCAATATTTCATATTGGTGTGTAAAATTAAAACCGGATCCGTAAAAGTGTGGACCTGCCTTAATGTTATAGAAAGATAAAAATGTTAACCGTTTAAGCATTTTATGATTTTAACAAGCTCAACTGTGTATTTTTAATTATTTATAAATCCACTTTCATTTATAGGGTACTTGAACACGAAATAAACGTTTTTATAAAAAGTAAAAGATTTTCTTGATTGTACAAACATTCTCTAAAAAGTTGGTGGGTATTTTTAAGTTATAATAAGGTAAAAAATCAATGTGTCATTTAGATTGCCGTCATGTAATGATCAAATTAATAATAAATATCTGTCCCATCTGTTTGTTTATGCAGCAACCAAACTCCCCTCCTCGACGCAAGAGCGTGCAAAGGGAAGAAATCTCGAAACTTGCGTATTATATACCTTTGAATTTGTGAATTACTATATAATTATGTAGTAATGGCTATCACTGCTGGCATCAAATGTAAATTATAAATAGTATTGAGACATACTTGTAGACAGATCTACTACCTTTGTCTTTTTTTAATACGGGAATTAAAATTACTGAACATGTTAAGCTTCTGCTATTGTGCATATATACAGAAAAATAATAATAACAGATACTGTAGTGCTGCTGAATTGAGACAGTTTTTTTTTATAATTTGTACATAGTCTTGATCACATCACATATCTTTAATACTGTTTTCAAATATATGTAAAAGATGGAGGTAACAAACACTTTTAAATGGTGATAAATCTCATAAATGTATATATATGTAGAAAGCAAATCTTGTACAGAGCAAAAATATGCATCCCTGCAAACACCAAAGGGTTGGGGTGCAACGGTGAGTTAATACTCTAAACTTGTTAGGGAATCAATGTATTTTAAACAGTGAAATGTAAAGGGAACAAAAATAATATCCCTTACTCCATTATTTTTCTTCTTTTCAGGGATCAGTTGTCCAAAGAACAAGAAATTTTATTGGTGTGGTCTAAATTAAAATTTTTCAGCACATTTTTTCCTAAAAGGTGGTTTTGATCACATTAATTTCTGAAGTCAGATTTTTGCCTTATAACAAACATTTAGATGACTCAAAAAAGTAAATGTCAAAACCAGGCACCAAGACATACAGTGGAGCCTCATTTATCTAGACGCTTTGGTTCCTAGTCAATTTGTCCGATATGTGAAGCATCTGGATACCAGATTCATCAGTAAAACATGATAAAATAACATTTAAAAATTCCGACCCGATGAAAAATTGTCTGGATACTGAAGCATCCGGATATCTTGGGTCTGGATTTCGAAAGGTCCACTGTATTTTGATATTCTGGTCCGGTGTTAAACAGTGTAAACATGGTAAAAATGGCTTTTGCTTTTGACAGGCTGAACAAACTTGAATATACATGAATTAATGGTCCTGTCGGCAAGGCCAGTAAAAATTTGTCTTTACCAATAACATTTGAGAAATGTCGGTCCAGTGACCGTTTGAAAAATACTCGAGTGTATTCTAAATTTGATAAAAGTCGGGATCAGGATGCGTAATTAAAGGTAACAAACACAGAAAAAATGGCTGCGCATGCGACATGTTGACGATAGCCAAGTAATTTGTTAAAACAAAGTCATAAGACTTGTCATTTATGCCTATGTTAAAGACTCTCTATCCCAAGAAAGGAAACTTGTTAGATTGAAGACTATTGAAAATAATAAGGGGCTTTTTGATACTGTTATTCATATGAGTTTTTCAGCATCAAAATAAGGTACAAGTTTCTGGTCTGACAAAAGTTTGACTGGTCTGACAGAACACTTGACTTTGTCAAACCAAATGTCTGACAGTGATTAAAAAATTTCGACAAGTCTGCTTCAATATTTATATGATCTAATTACTATCATGGCTTCATAATTATGGTGCTTTTATGCAAAGATTTTCTCTTAAACCCTATTTAATAGTTTGATCTTCTATTACATGTATTATGGTCCTGCACTACCAAAAAAAAAATTGAAGAAAATATATCTACACTAGATGAAATAAATTTTCTAGACTAAATAAAATTTTCAGGGTCAATTGACTCAATTTTTAGGGTCATTCAAGGAACTGGAAAGTCAGAACACATAATTTATTTATCTAGTAAGACCTCAGGCCATAGTTAGAATAATTTAACTGTGTCGAGGTACAAGCCCTCACCACAGTTAGAATATTAGGTGCAACAGAATTCAGTAAAAAAAGACCTTTAAATAAAAAATTTAACTCTCAAAAATAAATAATAACTGTGATTGAGTTACTAATTCATTTCAGGGTTGGAAATTAAAGCCTACCCGACCACCCAACACAGGCCACAGTCTGTTTCTCATGCAGGCGGGTACAAAACTTCAGATGACAGCCCAGTGGTTGGGCTATTTTAATAGCCAAATCTTATTTTTTGCCGATAAATTCTATTTTTATCTTAATAACAAAATAATAGCGTCATGTGTCCTTGATTATCAAACTAAACACTCTTTGATTTGATAGCACAATCATACGTTACAGTTTATGTAGCCTTTCCAAAATAAGTTCATAAAACTAAAATATCTGAGTAGGCGCTAGTAGGTGAGTGTCGTAGGGGAAACAAGTACCTACCCTAAATGAACATGATAAGGAAATTCAGCATATGCAAATCTAAATAAATAGGATTTTTGAGGGACATACAATGCCTTGCATATTATTTCAGTCTAACATAGGCCTACCTCAGCACTAACAGCAGCCATAGTTAACGAACAGACTAGTTTTTCACTGACCATTATGTTGCTTTATCAGATTTTCAGTAATATGCGTAAAACTATATATTAAACATATGCTAAAAGAGCATGGCTTTCCCCTTCATCTACACGTGTACTTTCAGTTTCACTTTGAGACAGGAAAGACAATCGTGAAACGTTATATCCGGTAACACTTTTGCCCCCCCCCCCCC
>PRKT01001154.1:64950-81967 GCA_003671525.1 Saccostrea glomerata
TAGTTTATTTAATACCTAGGAGCAGAGAAGAAGATTTTCAAAGAATTCATGTAATTTCACTATATAACCAATGACCCCCCCCCAAACACCAGAACCTTGACCCTGGGGCCATAAAATTCACAATTTTGGTAGAGGCACTCTTGCTCAGTATAACTATTTACTTACTTGGTTTATTTAATACCCAGGGGCAAAGAAGAAAATTTTCAAAGAAATCATGTGATAAACGGTATTTTTACTATTTAATCAATAGAGCCCCACCCTAACACCAGAACCCCTGACCCTGGGGCCATAAAATATACAAATTTGGTAGAGGCACTCTTGCTCATCATAACTATGTACTTAGTTGGTTTATTTAATACCCAGGAGCAGAGAAGAAGATTTTCAAAGAAATAATGCAATTTCACTATATACTTATTTAGCCCCGCCCTAGCACTAGAACCCCTGACCCCAGGGCCATGAATTTCACAATTTGGGTAGAGGACTCATTGCTTATTACAATCATGCAAATAGTTTGACTGCTTGATGTCCAGGAGTAAAGAAGAAGATTTTTAAAGACTGCATTAATTTTAGTGGTTTTGGCCCCACCCCTCAAGCCCCAGGGGGGCAGGGATCATGAAATTCACAATTTTTGTTCCCCTTTAGCCACAACCACTACAGGCACCACAAATACATCAAGCACCACATCTGCAACCACATGCGCAACAAGGTTATCCACAGGCACCTCCAATACACCAACACCCACATGCACAGCCAATTCTGCCTTATCCACAAATACCACAGAACAATCGACAAGAGAGAATTGACACTCTGCCTAGGTCAATGCGGTATGATGGAAAGGACTCTTGGAAGGCTTTCCAGCAAAAATTTCTGCGGTTTGCAGAAGTAAAAAACTGGAGGCCTTTTTTGGGTTGGTGTTTGGAGGGAAAAGCGAGTGAGTACTATGCGACAATTATATCGCAAGATGCAGAAGTAGGTTTTTGTAATTAATGCAAAAGATGGAAAAGAGGTTCGGGTATAAAGAAATACCCGAAACAGCTCAATTAAAAATTAATTCACTCGCTCAGGTAGCCGGAGAAAGTTTAGAAGAGTGAGCTGATCGTGTGTTTCAGTTAGCTCTTCGGGCTTATGAAGGCTTGCCTGAAGATTATATGCTCAAGCAGGCTGTAAAGAGAATATGTCATGACTGTACTGACAAAGAAGTTGGTCAGTATGCCATAAACCAGCACCCTACCGATATCGAGGAAACAATAGATCATTTAAAAAGTTTCCAATATAATCACCAAGCGATTTATGGTAGGGGGAATTCGAGAAATATTGATTTGTGGGGATGATGCGGATACCAGTTCCGTATGTTCCCACAAGGATCAATTTAAAGTGTTCAAGGGGATGGGGTACAAAATCGTATCTCGAAACTGGAAGAATATATGGGCTCCTTAAGGTCAAGATCTAGTAAATGAAGGGTGCCTACAGATTTATCAAACTTGAGAAATAAATTCCTTTATTGATGCTTTACAACTTTAGCTTGGTCAGATAAGGTGTTTCGGGGCATAATTTGTAGGTAAACAAGATGCAAAACTGTATTTAAATCTGTCATTTTCAATGAAAAATTAAGAAAAACAGTCATTATTTTTGGGAGTTTTTTTCGTATTCGGCAAAGGAAATGTATCCAAATTGCCTACAGTCTCTCAGAAAAGGGTAATTAGTATTTTCATGGCCTCTTCTTTAAATCAATATCAAATTTAATATAGGTATCCGGTTTACTTTTCATATGATTTCAAATTGAATGACATGAAAATACCCTATTTTCTACATAATTCTGCTAAAGCCGTAAAGTACGGGAAAAAGAAAGTTGAAATTGATTATGACGTCATAATGGATCTAGCACCAAAAAATTAGTCTCAAGTTATTTACTAGATCTTGACCTTAAAGACAAATCTGGATACCAGCATGAAGAAAATGGAAGCCGTCGCAAGACCAAGGACACCAAGTCACAGTCCACCGAGATTGAGGAACTCAGCATCTCGGTCCACTTCGAGATCTCCTTCCCCAGCGCGGAGGTGTTATAGCTGCGGCAGTACATCCCATTTTAAAGCGGATTGTCCTAGCCTGAACCGACCATCGAAAAGTGTCACCTTCGCTAGCCCCAAGAAAGAGGGAAACGGGAAGGGATCAGGACAGTAGGCCAACCCTTGATCCCTAATGAAGGCCTGATCATTGATAATTCTGACCCGACCGACGAGATATACATAAGGAAAATGAGGTCATCATCAAACATTTAAGTCCAGTTAGATATAAATGGTGTACCTGTTGCGGCGGTTATTGATACCGCGGCTCAGGTAACTATAGTTTCTGATAAGCTGTATAATTCCTTTAATGCAAAACCATCCATTCTGAAAAAGGTAATCCCGTATTACATACAGCAGGACGAGATTTAAAAATGGCGGGATATAGAGTCGGGCCGGTAAGTATTTGTCATATTGTCATATGTGGCGCCAGTGGATGAAGATATGCTCTTAGGACTTGACTTCCTACAACAACATCAAGCAATAATCAACATGAGCGAGGGGTTATTGAAATTGGCCAAGAGCGTATAGCAATGAATTCTTGTTCTGATGGTGTTCCTAGTACAGCAAAAGTAGATAAAGTTACATTGATTAAAAAAGAGTAATGATTCACCCTATGCTGTAGTGAGAGTACCATGCAGTTTAAGTACGTCATTGGATGATTACGTCATTAAGCCGATTCAGTCAAATACTCTTTTGTCTCCCAGAATATTACAATCTAAGGGTGCTACACCTTTGGTTTGTTTTATTAATTTATCCAGTAAGAACATCAAATTAAAACAGGGAGAGGAAGTTGGAACCGCTCATGAGATTTTAGATATATTACCGGAAAATGAGCCTGGGGAAGACAAAATACAGAAAGTGTCCTATAAAGAGGAAGAGGTACCTGAACATCTTAAGGATCTGCTGATCAAGTCTGGAGAGCATTTATCACCCAAAGAGAAATCACACCTCAGAGATGTCTTGTCCTATGCAGATGTTTTCGCCAAGAACGAATTTGACCTAGGAAATTTTACGGCAATAGAGCACGGCATAGATACCGGAGATGCTAGGCCAATTAAACAACGCCTGCGTAGAACACCTGCATGTTATATGGACGAGGAGGAAAAACATCTCAATAAGTTGCTTGGTTCTGGATTTATTGAACCCTCATCATCTGAATGGGCATCGGCACCTGTACTTGTAAGGAAAAAAGATGGCAGCCTCCGGTGGTGTATTGATCACAGAGCATTAAATGCTGTCACCAAAAAGGATGTCTTTCCCCTCCCATTGCTCGACGAATGTTTGGACACACTTACCGGAAATATTTGGTTTTCAAAATAAGACGCCAGACATTTTACAGGGCTTTATTTAAATAAGGATATGAAAATAACGAACAGTATTCAATCTCAATGTCCATTAAACAAATATACAAAATAAGAGCAGAGCAAACACGGACCTCCGAAACATCAGAGGTGGGATCAGGTGCCATGTAGGAGTGAGCATCCCCTGCCGACCGGTCACATCCGCCGTGTGCTCGTTGTCATAATCAGGAAATAACGGAAAAATTCCGTGGTCAGTACAGGGTATAAATAATGGACTAACAATTGGTTATGCAACAATGACCTGGTAGACTTTTCTTTGAAAAAAAAGCAGCAAATACCAACATGGTGAATGACGATTTCCAAATACATGTACCGTCAAACCAAGAGGCCTTATCACAGATAAATGATTTGGATTGAAGAATCCGTTTACTGGACGAAAATGCAGTCTACAATAGAGCTTTGGAAAATGGATTGTCTGATTTCTCTAGAACTCTTAAAGAACGACTCAAACTTTCTAAAAACGCGAATGTCTAACTCATGGTAACAGGACCGGAAATTACCCTATTTGGTATAATGTAAACACAAAGTGTTTCCTAAACCTACCTTATGAGCAGGAGGAGCAGAATTTCAGACGAAGATATGCATGGGAATACTGAAAAACAATAAGCCATTCGTAAAGAACATGGTGAAGTCTGACTATCGTGATACACTTGTGCAGGCTGTGAGCAACCAGATAATAAATGAAGTAGACAGCATTTGTTAGAAAAATGAAACACAGTATAAAAAAAAGAAGACGAACACATTTTATATTGGTATAAACTAGCAGAAAAAATTTTGCAAATTGCCTCTGTGTTATTCAAAGTGATTCAGCACGTTCTATATATAACATGATCTTCACATCAACAATTGACTACAAACTAAAATCCATATAAATGCCATAACAGCCCTAGTGGTCCCATATCGGCCCGAGGGATGATGAGACATATAATATAATTTGCGTTTTAGTTTGCAATATTCTATTTATCATATATTTAAAAGCTTAATATGCGAGTTCACATATGGTCTCGAAGTATTACGTTATTATTCTCGCTACCGATATCTTAATAGCATACGTCCGTTCTCTCCGGTGTCGACTGATTACAGTGAACACTGATTAAATTATGTCCTATTAATAGGGGTCTGCAGATTAGTGAGAGTTGGAAACAAAAATGGTGGACAGATTCCCTTTACGTAATGTGTTTAGCTTTAAAACTTATCACTTGAAAACTATAAGTCATAGAAGCATGGGGTCAATTGCATTGTGACTTTTGACCTTAAAAGTTTTCTCAAGGTCAAAGTCATTACAATTTTATTGTATGCTTTAAGACAATTTTGGTTTCTTTTTAATAGAATCTAATTTTAAGGAGTAAAAAATAAAAAAAAATTTAAACTCAAAGAAGGTAGAAAGACCTCTTATTATTCTGTGAGCAATACCTTTCCTAGTAATTATATTAAACATTGTATACATGCATGTCTTTTTAAAGACGGCCTCTACGAAGACTAATACTTGCATTATTAGTATTACCTTGTATGAATAGGTATTTTTATTACAAGCAACAAATCATGAACTGATAATGATGCCCTGCAAAAGGTTAGTCTAGATTCAGTCCTATGAAAACGCCAAAGATAATCAGCAAATCTTCAACTGATGATAATGCCTTAGACAACATACAGTATAAATTCTGTCCTTCAGAAAGGCAAAAAGACAAGCAGCAAACCTTCAGTTGATAATGATGACCTAGACGACGTTCAGTCTGGATTCAATCATGAGAAAACTCAAAAGACAAGCATGAATCTTAAACTGATGACGATGCCCCGGACAACGTTCAGTCTAGATCCAGCTCTAGGAAAGAGTCAAAGACAAGCAGCAAATTTTCATCAGGTGATGGTACCACATATGAATCTCTGGAGAACTTTTACTTGATAACTTGATTTTTCAAAGATGATTAGGAGAATTGTGTATAAAAAATGAGACTTATCAAAATCACAGTTGTAAAGTACAAAGCAGAGTGGAAAAAGAAGGATTTTCCAAGTTCACTTCTAATACAAAATAAACACAAACAAGAGGCCCATGGGCCACATCGCTCACCAGAGAAGCTTTGGCCATTCTGTTCTTTACCAGATTTCACCCTTGTTATACATAATGCATCCCCACCCTACCCCACTGATCATAATTTAGACATTTTGAAATCTACACTACCCTATGATCCTTCCATGGGCACATATGTTTCAGCTTCTTTGGCCCCGTGCTTCTTGAGAAGAAGATTTTCAAAGATTTTTCCTATATACATGTATTTCTTTGTAAAACTTTGATTCACTATAATGGCCCCGCCTTTCCCGCGGGGTTCATGATTACTACAATTTAGAATTTACACTACCCCAGAATGCCTCTGCATAAGCTTCACTTTTTCTGGCCCAGTGGTTCTTGAGAAAAAAACTTTTCAAAGATTTTCCTTATATATTTCTATATAAACTTTGATTCCCCATTGTGGCCCCGCCCTTCCCCTGGGGGTCACAATTTGAACAATTTAGAATCTACATTATACCAGAATGCTTCCACATAAGTTTCGGCTTTTCTGGCCCAGTGGTTCTTGAGAAGAAGATTTTCAAAGATTTTTCCTATGAATTTCTATGTTAAACTTTGATTCCCCATTGTGGCTCCGCCCTTCCGCCGGGGGTCATGATTTGTACAATTTAAAATCTACACTTAACCAAGATGTTTCCATATAAGTTTCAGCTTTCCTGGCCCAGTGGTTCTTGAGAAGATTTTTCCTAAATATTTCTATATAAAACTTTGATTCCCCATTGTGGCCCCGCCCTTCCCCCAGGGGTCATGATTTGAACAATTTAGAATCTACACTATACCAGGATGCTTCCACATAAGTTTCAGCTTTTCAGGCCCAGTGGTCACAATCTTGAGAAGAAGATTTTCAAAGATTTTTCCTATATATTTCTATATAAAACTTTGATTCCCCATTGTGGCCCCGCCCTTCCCCCGGGGGATCATGAATTGAACAATTTAGAATCTTCACTACGCCAGGATGCTTCCACATAAGTTTCAGCTTTTCTGGCCCAGTGGTTCTAGAGGAGAAGATTTTTAAAGATTTTTCCTATATATTTCTATGTTAAACTTTGATTCCCCATTGTGGCCCCGCCCTTTCCCTGGGGGTCATGATTTGAACAATTTAGAATCTACACTATCCAAATAAGTTTCAGCTTTTCAGGCCCAGTGGTTTTTGAGAAGAAGATTTTCAAAGATTTTTCCTATATATTTCTATATAAAACTTTGATTCCCCATTGAGGCCCCGCCCTTCCCCTGGGGGTCATGAATTGAAGAACTTAGAATCTACACTACGCCAGGATGCTTCCACATAAGTTTCAGCTTTTCTGGCCCAGTGGTTCTTGGGGAGAAGATTTTCAAAGTTTTTTCCTATGAATTTCTATGTTAAACTTTGATTCCCCATTGTGGCCCCGCCCTTTCCCCGGGGGTCATGATTTGAACAATTTAGAATCTACACTATACCAGGATGCTTCCAAATAAGTTTCAGCTTTTCAGGCCCAGTGGTTCTTGAGAAGAAGATTTTCAAAAATTTTTCCTATATATTTCTATATAAAACTATGATTACCCTTTGTGGCCCCGCCCTTCCCCTGGGGGTCATGAATTGAACAATTTAGAATCTACACTACCCCAGGATGCTTCCACATAAGTTTCAGCTTTTCTGGCCCAGTGGTTCTTGAGAAAAAACTTTTCAAAGATTTTTCCTATATATTTCTATATAAAACTTTGATTCCCCATTGTGGCCCCGCCCTTCCCCCGGGGGTCATGAATTGAACAATTTAGAATCTACTCTACCCCAGGATCTTTCCACATAAGTTTCAGCTTTTCTGGCCAATTGGTTCTTGAGAAGAAGATTTTCAAAGATTTTTCCTATATATTTCTATGTTAAACTTTGATTCCCCATTGTGGCCCCGCCCTTCCCCCGGGGGTCATAATTTGAACAATTTAGAATCTACACTACCCCAGGATGCTTCCATATAAGTTTCAGCTTTACTGGCCCAGTGGTTTTTGAGAAGATTTTTTCATGACCCCACCTTTTTTTGTCTTTTCTTGATTATCTCCCCTTGCCAGGGGATATGTCCCTTCATTTTAACAATTTAAATTCCCCTTTACCCAAGAATGCTTTGTACCAAGTTTGGTCAAGATTGGCCCAGTGGTTCTTGAGAAGAAGTCAAAAATGTGAAAAGTTTACAGACGGACGGACAGACAGACAGACGGACGACGGAAAAAATGTGATCAGAAAAGCTCACTTGAGCCTGGTGATGTGCAAATCTACACACACATCTCTTGTTTACATTGGATGTACAACGCAGCGATTAACAGGAAACGTAATATAAATACCGTCTCTATAAACACGGGAAATATTAATCATGAGCGACTCAAAATAGGGCTCCATGAAAATTATAGATCTTAAAAATGAGCTAAGAAAAAGAATGCCAGGATAACGGGACGAAAACAAGAACTGGTCGACAGGTAATTCGATACTGAAAACCGCATGATAATACCTCGTGCTGCATGCTGACAATCTGAACTCTTCGTCTTAAAATATAATATATATCAATATGGCGATTAATTAAATAATCGTAAATTGTAAATAAATATAAAACAGTTTCTTTTTCTTTTAATTTTCCATAGACTGGAAGCATAGTTTCTTTTTCATTTAAATTTTCCATAGACTGGAAGCATATGACAGAAACTTCAACTTCGGAAAAGTTGAATACACTGACCCAGAATTTTGTATGCAACTTCCAAGTTACGATACTTACGCTGACGTAAATTCTGACACTTCCTTTTCTGGTTTGTCCATGGATACCGTTCATAGTTATTTTGGGAGGTTTGCGAAGAAATTTGAAAATCATTTTATTCACCTTTATGACGACAATTTCCTGACATACTACCGTGTATCCATCAATACAGCCTGTACATTTATTAAAGGAAACTGTCGTGCAGAAATGAGAAGGAATGTTTGTTACACAATAGATATTAAATTGAGCAATGAAGGGTCTGTTCTGGAGGCCAAGAGCGAATGTGCAGCACGTATGGGGCCTGATGCACATTGTAAACATGTAGCTGCAGTTATGTATGGTGCTGTTATGTTTGCAAAGAATAAATTTATCAAGACAGAGGAAACATGTACACATCGTTTGCAAACATTCCACAAGTCTAAACGATTCAAAGGCAGTCCCATTAAATCTGATGACCTGAATTTACCTGGTGCTGATGAATTAACAAATATTGCTATTGACCCACGACCTGAAGAATTCAGAAATAATCCATCTTATCCTCACTACTTTAGAAATGTATGTTTGAATTTCTCAGGTATTTCTAAGATGCCAATTTATCAGACATTTACACCAGCAAACATGATTGCAGTAGCAAATGACCATTATTATATGAAATTATCTCCTGAAGAAAACTTTTTGGAAAAATTACAAATTACAAAGATATCAGATCTTCAAATTGAAAATATTAAGTCAGCAACAAAAGGGCAGCGTCTAAACAAAACATGGAAGGAGGAGAGAGCAAAACGTAACATCTTCGATATTTGGTAGGATATGTAAGTGTACTGATAGAACTGACAAAATGAAACATGCCATGTCACTAACAGTTATCAATAAAGTGCCCCGCCACAGCATGATACGCCCGTCAAATATATTGTTCAATAATCATAAATTGGTAAAGGTGCAAAAAAAATCAGATAACCTTGATTAACAGATTGACACAGATTTCAATGATCTAATTTCAATTTCTTATCATGTATACAAGAGGCCCACGGGCCTTATAGGTCACCTGAGTATCATGTAACAACTTTCCAGCGATTGCTTTTGGTTCGTGTTTTAATCCAAAAGCCATGAAATTCACAAATTTTGAAGAAGGCACCATTGCTTATCAAAGGGCAAATTTCAGAGCATTAATTTATTTTTAGTCAAAGTACCCCCCTGGTACCCCTGACCCAGTGTCCCTGAAAGTATCTATTTTGAAAAAGGCCCCTTTCTTCATTATAAGGCCAGCATTCTTTTAGTTTAGGTTTAGTTATGAGCATGATAATAAAAAAATCCCAAAGGAGAAGGAAATCAAATTTTTTTTTGGATAAATCAATTATTAACATTTGTACATGCTTCTTCAACAAAAATGGAACTCGTAAGTTTACTTACCTCGTCATTGGTCATTTGAAAAATTATTTTGTTAAAACAGATTCTGATTGTACACATAAGTACTCTGAAGTTGACATCAAGAAGATGCTTGAGTTTCTGATTGACAATATCTATGTGGTTTTTGGAGACCAGGTATTCCAACAATCTATTGGAATTCCCATGGGTACAAATTGCGCTCCGTTATTAGCAGACTTATTTTTATATTCATATGAAGCAGAATTTATGCAAAATCTTTTGCGTGAAAAGAAGAAAACACTTGCTGTGGCCTTCAACTCGACATTTAGATATATCGACGACGTATTGTCAATTAATAATGATAATTTCCATTCCTACGTCGACACGATATATCCTGGTGAGCTTGAGATAAAAGATACCACAGAGTCCGACACTTCTGCTTCATACTTGGATATTTTACTTGAAAAAGACACTAATGGTAATCTAACAACCAAGCTATATGATAAACGTGATGACTTTAACTTTTCTATCGTCAACTTCCCTTACTTATGCAGCAATATACCTTCATCACCTGCATACGGAGTATTTATATCTCAGTTGATTCGATACGCAAGAGCATGCTCTACGTATGAACAATTTCTTAAACGAGGTAAATTATTGACAAGCAAGTTGATGAAACAAGAATATCAACAGTCTCGTTTAAAGTCATCATTTCGTAAATTCTATGGTCGATACAATGACCTTGTCAGCAAATACAATTTATCATTGAATGAAATGCTGACTGACGTTTTTCATACCAATTGTTAGTCCATTATTTATACACTGAATTGACTACGGATTTTTTCCGTTATTTCCTGATTATGACAATGAGCACACGGCGGGTGTGACCGGTCAGCAGGGGATGCTCACTCCTCCATGGCACCTGATCCCACCTCTGATGTTTCGGAGGTCCGTGTTTGCTCTGCTCTTGTTTTGTATATTTGTTTAATGGACGTTGAGATTGAATACTGTTCGTTATTTCCATATCCTTATTTTAACCACCGAACATGTATCTCTGCTGGTGGACAATTTGTCCCCGAGGATACTTGTCGTTCGGTACTTATTCATACATGAGTACAAATAATAACGAAATGATACTGGCAGGCGCGTCGCCCAGTATAAAAAGGCGTCACTCCTTTGAGTCTATAAGGGACACAGATTCAAGGAGTTCATTTGGTGCCCCTCGGATTATCCTCAGGGATATTAAACATATGTCATATGTGCAGTCTTCAGATTCCCAGTTTTGGTATAAAACCAATACATCATATACCAAATTGAAAGAGTGTAAAGTTTCTATTACAAATATATTGGATGATTCCTTTTGCGATCCAATGTCTTCGGTTTCAAAATGTTCTGTACGAAACTGTAAAACCTGTGACATTTTGATAACTGACACTTCTTTCACCAGTAATCTTACTGGACAGAGCTTCTATACCAAAACTTGGGAAAATCTGAACTGCAAATCTTCTAATGTTGTCTATGGAATAGAATGTAATCTGTGTGGACTTATTTATGTCGGTGAAACCAAGGGATCGCTTAACAAAAGAATATCAGGTCATCGATTTCAAATAAATCATGGTGGTCAGCAGCTTTTATATAAACATTTTAATTCACCTGATCATTCTATTTTATCAATGAAAGTTAGAATTCTGGAAAAGATTTATCACCACACAAATAGTCCATCTTTGAGTACACCTTTCCGTAGACAACGTGAAGAAGTTTGGATTAGGAAACTAGGGACAGCCTTTCCCTATGGATGTAATGACAATGTCGATAGTGTAGGAAATCTAACAAGCCCGCAGTGTAATAATGTAAATGTGATGGGACTTTTTAACAATACTCAGAGACGTAAGCGTAGTCATGGACATCGTTCGTACAATAAACCTGCAATACACGACGTCTCTTTTGATTCATTACTACCTTATGTAAATCAACAGTTAGGTCTACATCATATTCGAACCAAACTTTACTCTGTCCCTTTGAAACTTTTAAATAGTCTTCTTGAAAAGACCAAGGAACATCCAAATTTAGATTCCTCGACACCTGAATATAGGCTCGGTTCTGTGATTATGGATATTGCACATCATAGGCTTTTTAAACCCGCACGTTTCACGGAAGAAAATGCAGCTAAAACAATCCGTCTTTTCCTTAAACTTCAATATGCCAATAAAGGAATTGACGCGGTTAATATAAGTAATATTCTTAATCACAAAAGGGTCCAGTCTTGTATTCCACCATATTTCAAGTTAAAGACTACGCCTTGTATTTCCTACAAATATACATCGACCATTGCTTCCAAACTTTTCAATTACAAAAACACTTTACATGGCCTGGATATCGACTATCTGAAAAATAATCCCCTTTCGTGTTCATGTTCTTCTTCGCCCTATAACTATAGTCCTGCTGGACACGTTATTACAGGTGACGTAAAAATAGTTCGTAATGAGGACCTTAGATCACTTATTTTAAAAGGTCCTAAATATAGGGAACCCCGATCCTTCAACTGGCGTCGGAATTTCATAAATATTATGGATTCTGTTGAAAATTACGCCAGACGATGGGCTAGATATGAAAAAGAAGACATTGACACCTTGTCAGAATGGATTAAATGTATCAGATCCATGTTAAAGTCACGTATTAAAAGATTGAGGGGCAAAATGAAAACCATCTATCCTTCTGTGTTCAATAAACCAGAAGTGAAAAAAGAATTAGATAGATTACACGATCAGTACGTACTGGTTCCTGCCGACAAAGCAGGTAACAACATTGTCTTCGTTTGTAAGGCTCATTATATTAATTGCATTTTAGAAGAACTTGGATTTAATTCTACGAGTGGTAATCCTACTTATACATATACTACTCTTTCTAAGGAAGAAATTCTTCAAAATCACCTGTCAGTTTTGAATACTTTTAATATTCCACAGAGCCAAAATGAATTTGAACTACCTTATATATATTGGATTCCGAAACTTCATAAGAATCCTTACAAACAAAGATACATTGCAGGTTCCAGTAAATGTTCAACCAAGCCTCTTTCGTTACTTCTCACTAAAATATTGACAGTAGTGAAGGAAAAACTTCAAGAGTACTGTACAACTATATATTCAAGAAGTGGTGTAAATCAGATGTGGATACTTAAAAATTCTAAAGAACTTTTGGACAATTTGAAATCACAAGACTTTACAAAAATCAACAGCATAAAAACTTACGACTTTTCAACTTTATACACAACAATTCCCCACGACAAATTAAAATCCAGGCTTTTTGATATCATTGACAGCTGCTTCTTCAACAAAAATGGAACTCGTAAGTTTACTTACCTCGTCATTGGTCATTTGAAAAATTATTTTGTTAAAACAGATTCTGATTGCACACATAAGTACTCTGAAGTTGACATCAAGAAGATGCTTGAGTTTCTGATTGACAATATCTATGTGGTTTTTGGAGACCAGGTATTCCAACAATCTATTGGAATTCCCATGGGTACAAATTGCGCTCCGTTATTAGCAGACTTATTTTTATATTCATATGAAGCAGAATTTATGCAAAATCTTTTGCGTGAAAAGAAGAAAACACTTGCTGTGGCCTTCAACTCGACATTTAGATATATCGACGACGTATTGTCAATTAATAATGATAATTTCCATTCCTACGTCGACACGATATATCCTGGTGAGCTTGAGATAAAAGATACCACAGAGTCCGACACTTCTGCTTCATACTTGGATATTTTACTTGAAAAAGACACTAATGGTAATCTAACAACCAAGCTATATGATAAACGTGATGACTTTAACTTTTCTATCGTCAACTTCCCTTACTTATGCAGCAATATACCTTCATCACCTGCATACGGAGTATTTATATCTCAGTTGATTCGATACGCAAGAGCATGCTCTACGTATGAACAATTTCTTAAACGAGGTAAATTATTGACAAGCAAGTTGATGAAACAAGAATATCAACAGTCTCGTTTAAAGTCATCATTTCGTAAATTCTATGGTCGATACAATGACCTTGTCAGCAAATACAATTTATCATTGAATGAAATGCTGACTGACGTTTTTCATACCAATTGTTAGTCCATTATTTATACACTGAATTGACCACGGATTTTTTCCGTTATATCCTGATTATGACAACGAGCACACGGCGGGTGTGACCGGTCAGCAGGGGATGCTCACTCCTCCATGGCACCTGATCCCACCTCTGATGTTTCGGGGGTCCGTGTTTGCTCTGCTCTTGTTTTGTATGTTTGTTTAATGGACGTTGAGATTGGGTGCTGTTCGTTATTTCCATACATTCTTTTTTATGCTATTATAATAGGCTCCTTACCAATAGACATATATAATGCTTACAAATAGGAAAGTAAAATATTTAATTGCTTATTTCATCATCTGCCAGTTTGGGCCAGTTATATAAATTTTGTGATGTTGGTCAAAATAAATTTTAAAAAATCAATTCTTTAAAAGTCTTTCAATATATCTTCATTTTTTTTTAATATGTGTTAGGTGAATGTGTAGACATTGTTCTAAAATTTAATCCTATCATAAAACAGACAGGGGGTATTGCGGGTGTAGGGTGAACATTTTTTCAATCAAGTGTAAAATAATTTTTCTGGCTGATACAAATAATACTACATGCCTGTATATATTTGTATATTCTTGCCATAACAATTTCTTCCTCAAATAGACTGAACTTCTCCCAAAGTTTTATTCATTACATCTGATGCATAAGCAACCCTTACCTGAAGAATGATGCTTAGACTGTAAGCTATAACAGATCTAGAGACCTAAACAATGTTGCTGCCCGCTGGCAATATGCAACAGCTACCACGGGCAGTTTAAAACCTGGGGAAGGAAAATAATTTACAGACAGATACTTTTGAAACGAATACATAATTATCTCACCAGCATGTCATTGTGCAACAAAGTCGTCAGCATTTTATTTGTCCATTAAACAGGTGAAACTTTTTAGATGGCACTCGCATCGATGAATTTTACATTAAACCAAGCTATCTTTCAGATCTCGTTTTATTTACCCGCCGTTTCATCTTAAACCGGAGGTGCGAGTTTGTAAATGTGAAATCTCGATCCCGACTCAAAATTGACATCGGAAAGAAAACCTTGAGCGGAGGGTTTGAAAAACTGAAAATAAAACTAGAACTGTCCAATAGGGACAAATACCCCCCGCTGGTTTTTTCAGAGAAGGTGCCAATTCAAAAATACTTCATGGATCTAGAGATGTTCACAATTTACTTAAAAAAATTTGCAGTGAAATATAATTGCTCATCATGTTTCTTAATAAATGAAACGGAGGTGCAAACAAATGAAACATCAATACTAATACATTGTAATTCCATTGTAACATTTTTCCTTATTACTGCATTAAAATAAAGTGCCACGCCAAAGCATGATACGCCCGTCAAAAAAATACAATTACAATGTATCTTAAACAGTTAAAAGTGCAGGAAAATCATGTCAACCTTGATTTTTAGATTTCAATGATTTTTACACACCTTAAAAAATTTGTTTATCTATCTCCTGTGGTGTAGGCATTAATTATAACAAATATTGCATCATTCATAGATTTCTATACCTTGCCAAATGCCTATCATATTTAAAAATATCAAATTAGTCTTCACAACTTAATCTACACCTAATTAATTTTGGAAATAAAAGACTGGCCATCAAATATTAACTGACCAACAGCTCTTCTTCTAATTCCCGAAGGATACATATTAGACCATGCTCTGAAGAAATGAAAGAGATTCCTACATTGAACACATTAATTAATCTTTAACTGGATGCTTGTCTACTCATTACTCCCAAAAGATTATTGGATCTGCGCTATCTACCATAAAAATTTTTTAAAAGATATAAAACATCAATGATTTTTTTTTGGATTTAATGTCAGACAGTTAATTGTTAATATGCAATTCATGTGGACATGCAGATTCCATCCCTACCACCATAAAATTAATTTTTAAGTTCATAATATTATGTAATATCAAAATAGTTAATATGCAATATCAAATTTGTTTTAATGACTTCTCATCAAATTCATTTTCAAACTTCGGCTACCTAACAAGAGCTATTTTTAATCCAACAGGCTTACCCATTTGGCCCAATACTCAAGGGATATAGATAGCACCGATGCTCTGCTACTCCTCACACTAAACTCATTAATTTCTCTCTCTAAATTGTCATGCAATTTTCTGTTATCATTCTTCTTGACCGGTGCTTGATAATTAGACTCATGGGAGTGGTGGAATTTCTCTAACATACTCTTTATTTGTTATAGATTGCTGTCAAGTATATGCTAAAAAATAAGTATTTTCTTGATTTAACATTTTTCTAATAAGGTTAGTGCAATAATTTTACATTATTCTGAATGTGTAAATGAAGAGAAAAAATTTAATTTTTTTTTAAAATTCCACTTAAATAAAAGGTCACATGTACAGTGACCTTGAAATAGGTCGTGACACACCTTTTACCTAAGATGCATAAACTTGCCAAGTTTGATGATTCTAAGTCTTATAATTTTCTAGTTATGGACCGGACAGGATTTTTCCATATTTGGCTATAACTTTTTAATTATAGGTTAGAGCGACATACTTTTTGTGTGCGACACACCTTCTACCCAAGATGTATCAGATGACAAAGTTTGATAACTCTAGGCCTTATAGTATTAAAGTTATGAGCCGGACACGAGAAAAGCTAACAGACGGACGGACGGACAGCTAGACAGACGGACAGACAGACAGACACAAAGCATATAACATAATAAAATTTGTCTTAAGACGGGCGTATAAAAATATATTGCAATTATGTGTTATGTCACTCTGCAAACTGATTGTTGAAAAAAAAAAAACCATTATACAAAATCAAATTAATCTTGATATATCAATTTGAAATGCATTTTGAAAATAAAGAACTGGTCATCCAGTAATGAAGTGTTTTGACAGACAATAAATTACAATTAAGAGAATAAGAGAAGAGAGATCTTTAATTCTTGTGCCTTATTCCCTGAAGATTTGATAACACACCCACACTTTATAAGAGATATGACTAAACAACTTCCAACACCAAAATTCATTAATTTATCTTTAACTGGATGCATGTCCAGTCATTATTCCCCAGAGACAAATGAAATTACATTATCTTCTGTGCAATGTAAAAACTGTTTTTAACACTTGATGTTTCTTTTTTTTAAGTTTTTATGAGTAGTTTTAAGCTGTAGTTCACGTTTTTGTACAGATATTCTAGATTCTATGTCTCAAACCTTATACATGAGCCCAAAATGAACAAGTCAATTAAAATTTTAAAAAACCTGTAAAATGCAGAAAAATGAACAAAAAGAGTTGAAAATTCCAGGTGCACAACTTCATATGGTGAATAATAA
>PRKT01001154.1:86816-98351 GCA_003671525.1 Saccostrea glomerata
CCCCCCACACACACACAGACACATATTTTGATGATAAGGTATTTGATACTTAAAAATTACGTTAAGTGTATTTAGATGTTATATCTTTCCTTTCCACAAAACAAAAAAAAATTATCTCATATCGGAAATCTATTTAAATCTACATATACGTACTATATAAATAATAATAAACAGTAACAACATAAATTTAAGAATTTGACTGAATTCTGTTGTTTACAATATAATTCTTAAACTGAGTATATAATAATTTAATGTTCGTTTTAAAATACCCCGAATTAGTATCCGACACGTAGTCATCAGAAGTAAAACGTCGTTTACAAACAAGCAGACTCCTTGCTTGTTTGTGCGCTCGTCCAAGCGTTTAATCGCAACAATCCACTTGTTTCTTCTTAACTTTTCCGTAGGGAACTGATGTCCACCTCTTTCGTGACATCCAGGCACACAACAACAATTACTAGGCATTATTCTTTGTATTTAAAACAATCGTAAACCTAACATCCAAGTTTATATACAATGTGTTTATCACGAGGCGGAAGCTTATCGAGGACTGGGACACGTAGCGCCAACGCAACACGAACGATAACTCACTACTATTAACCATTGATTTATCAAAATAAAATTTTTTGATTTCCTTCTCCGGGACTTTATTATAATAATTATATTATTATTATTTTATTAATTTATAAAGCGCAAAATCACATATAGTTTCTATGCGCTGTACAATGGTTTTGCTAATATCTAAAAACAATACAAATTAATAAACCTATAAATCTGTTATGGAAAGAAAATAATCGATAAAACAAAGGGACCTTAAAATAAAACATGGTAGAAAAATGAAATTGGTTAACGTAGACAAGGCAAATAAAATGAAAATAAGAACTATTATGTACACAGGAAAGTACTTCTGAAGTTGAGTATACGAGAGGGTACACATGGAGTCCTAGGTGTTATGCTGGAATTTTTTCATTCAAGATTATATGCACGCTTGAACAAGAGTGTTATAGGTTCTTGCGGAATGATCCATGTGCTTCCAGCTCTCGTAGTTCTAAAGGCAGGTTGTTCCACAGTTGTGCGCCTTATGTGCTTATGGCTCTTGCACCATATTTGTTCGATGATTTCTTTACTTTTACTTTCCATTTGTCAGGAGATGATCTTAGAGTCCTTTGTGACTGATAAGTAGGGCATAACTCTCTCATATATGGTAATGCTGAGGAGGAGTGTAGAGACTTATGCATGGTTGTCAGCACTTAAAACATGACACGTTGTTTTACAGGCAGCCAGTGTAGTGTTTGAAGTACTGGCGTGATGTGTTGTCTGTAGCCTGTTTTTGTGAGACAAAGCGCAGCATTGTTCTGAGCCACTTGTAGTCGGTGCATGGTTCGATCGGTTATGTTAATGTTGAAATATATCTTTTTTAGCATGGACTTGACTTGCGTTTCCATTGATAAGGTGGAATCCAGGGTAGCACCGAAGTTTTTAACAGTAGATTGAGATGTCGTTATTGCGTCACCAATCTTTTATTCTCATGTTAATAACTAAACTTAGACATAAAAAAATGCTGGCCTTATAATGAATAACGGAGCCTCTTTCCAAAAAGATAATTTCAGGGCCGCTGGGTTAGGGGTACCAGGGGGTTACTTTGACTAAAAATAAATTAATACTTTGAAATCTGCCCTTTGATAAGCAATGGTGCCTCCTTCAAAATTTGTGAATTTCATGGCTTTCGGATTAAAACACGAACCAAATACAATTGCTGGAAAGTTGTTACATGATACTCAGGTGACCTATAAGGCCCGTGGGCCTCTTGTTATTTCTTGATTTTGATCAGACATTTCAAAGAAACGTCTCCACTTGTAATTTCATGACATCCAGTCTTCTCAGTCCTTTGATTTTTAGATTTTTAAGTAAAAAGTTCATATTTTTTTCAGTAAATATGCATGGCTGATATAAGTCTTAATAAATCAACTAGTACATTGTACTGTAACCAAAAGTTTAAAGAAAGAAAAAATCTACATTAGCTGATATCCTTCATTGTGAGTAGTTAGCTTTTTCGGCAAATCTCGTAAAAATGAAGTGAATAGTTTTCTATATATTCGATCAATGCATACTATCTTTGCAAGATATATAATTGTTTTCAGCGGCAGCTCACACATATTGGTCGGACCAAAATAATTCCATCATGATTAGTAGATACAACATTATTGTTCATGATAAGAGTAAAGTTGTGTATGTCATACGTTAAAGAAATCAAAAATAACGTCAAAATATCATTAGAAAGTCACTTTCCCCCCGAAATGCAAATAAAAAATATAAATATTCCTACGCTCGCTCCCTCCTCAGCCTTTTTTTTACGTGTTTGATAACAGGGAATAATTAGGTCATTCTTCGATTCATATCTTTTCACCAATGAATTGATAATACTATATCAACAATTGTATTAAATACATGTTTATAGTCCGTTAATTATCATACGATTTGTTCTTAAAGAAAAAATTAATCATTCTGTGTGTGTGTATTATTAAATGACGGAATTTTCAATCCCTGGCCTGCTCGTGTGTACACTTTGTAAACTGTAGGGTATGTGTGGCAAAACGAGAAGTGCATGGGTTGGAGATTAGGGTTCGTGTTGAAGTTCAGCATACCATTATATATAGAACTTGAATAATGTAAGTAATTTCTGCGACAAATATATTAGTATATTTCAGTTATTTTCAAAACGAAAAAGGTTTTCCCTGTTTTCAGTTTAATTTTCCCAACCCGGCCATTTTAAACACAAGTTGTTGCAGATGCAAATGTTAGAACAAACTATATGAAGTTCAACAGGGATTGTATAATTTTTATTAATCAGAATTCGTATTTATATGATCTAATTAAGAAAAGAAAAGTTTTGTCTGACACCGTAACTTCTCGGCAAAACAAAACGTGTTTCTCCGAGCTCGCTAGATGCGTGTGACAGGTCCATTGCACGTGTGTAGACCAAGGCTACAGGTACATGTAGGCCTATGTGTACTGTTTGTTAGGAGACTGGGTGACCGTAATGCTATGGAATCACGATATTTACAACAGTTCCATAATTAGACAGTGCAGTTTTTTTTATTAACGTCATTATAAACACTGTTAAACATCATAAATCTAACAGTCGAATATCTTTGGATATGGGGTAACCCATATCTATTCTTGTTATTTAGGTGTCATAACCACCATTAACCAAATTTATAATTTGTTAGTCACTATTTATGTTTATAAGAAATTTGCATGCAAATTTTGGTGTTGGTTAAAGGTGGTTATGACATGCGTAGGAGTTATCTAACACAGCCACCCAATACGGAACGATAGTACCTTTCTATATGACCCTGTATCATTAAAAATAATATTGTATCATTGTCTGACGTCACGTGGCTTTCCTAAAAAGCTTGTCTGACGTGGTTTGCTTAAATTCATAAAGCGAACAGAAATAATAAATTATGTTAAATAATTTCTTTCGTTAGATAATCTATATCTTCAAGAGACCATGCGTATTCAATATTGTATACAATAATGTACAAAGAACTTTAAATTGAAGCTCCTGGCTCCAGGATCATAAAACAAACTAAGACTTCATTTAAATTTTTAATCGTCGAAAAATTATTTATTTATTATGGAATTTATTTCTTCATTTGCACATAACATCTCTGTAAAACAATGTTAAAAATATCCCTAACCCTAACCCTTCTGGTATGCTTGACTTTTATAACATTTTATTATAAAACTAGAGGAGGTACTCTGAGCAATAAGCTCACTAAATAATACTTCCGCCTCCCATATGAATATGATGGCAGTATTCATGTTTTGCTCTGGAAAATCCAAAATATATGTCAGATCAAAAAGTAAAATAGGAGGTGCACAATGGCAATATGTCATAAAGATTTTGTAAGAGTTTCATTAAGTTTCCTTCAGTCTTATGAGAGGAGTTGTAGATGAGAGATGGGTTACCCAAAAGTGTAACAGACGGACGGACATACCGATTACTATATAACTTCCCATTTTTCAAGCGGGGGGGGGGGGTTAAAATAAAGATTTCGATCGACTTAGGCTTAAGATATTTCAAGATCCCGGGTCAGCATTTCTCAAGTAATGTTTTATATGTTAAATGACTTAACTGATTTTTTTATTAAAAAAACAGAATAAAATGTAGGTTGTAAATGATGAAATCAGTGGGAAGATCTTTGATCACTTAATGGGCGCGTATAACCCAAACCCTGGCGATAATAATCTTGACAAAGCGTAACACATGCTGACCATTCCCCTGCTGTTCTTGAAAGCTTTAATTGCCTCTCAAACCATTTCATGTAAAGCGATTCCCTACTTATCACTGTTACGTAATTGATTGATGAAATTCTAAACTGAAGCATCTGGGAAAAAAAACAAGAAGATACAAACTAATTTACAATGTAATATGGTCCTAAATATAATCGTTGGATAGGAGTGAAGTATAACACTTCGGCAACATACAAATCTATTTACACAATAAAGAATTAAAAGCGAACTTGAATAAGACATTTTTTCTGTTTTCACTGCATTTTTCTCAGGCACCTTATTATCAGTTTTGACAATACATGTACTTTAGGTTAACTAAGGAAAATATTTGACCACGCGCCTGATGTTTAGGTACTAGTAATTCAATGTCAAGGTATAATTTAACTGAAATTTAGCAATCAATTATTTAACCATAACATGTAAAATGACTTAATTAATCTTTGATACACAACACAAAACAGTGAGATTTATATATAAGGCATTTTTATAGAGAACTGAAGCGGACACGTTTAAAGATGAAAGCACGGATTATACTAAAGACAAGATCATTCATTAATGTAAATAAAAGCTCATTTCCTGCTGGAACGAACTGCATGTGTCTTAGGAGATTATGCATGTATCGAAATTTCCACAATCGAACTATCTAAACAATTTCATGGAACGACTGCATACATAAGCCCTGGTTAAATCTAGTACTGTCTGACGCCGTGACGTCAGACAATAAACCAACCAAATTTTATTATTACAAGATGTGTTTGTAAAACACTGATGCCCCCGTATGGCAACATAGCAAAGTTTAAGCTTTTATTAAATGCAAATTTAATTAATTGATACCAAAAGTAGGGTATTCTCACTGGAAAACAATTGTGAAATTTGAAAGTAAGCAAATGTTAAAGGTTTTTAATAAGTACAAAAATCTCCAAGGTCAAGGTCAAAAGGTCAATGTAATTAGTATCAAATGAAATGTCTAGCCACATAAAATACTTATGTAGAGCATGAAAGCCCTAGCCCTAACTGTTCAGAAGTTATGGTTAATGTTTAATTTCTTAAAAAGTAGGTCAAACTGCAAGGTCAAAGCATCAAAGTAATTGTTATCAAATGAAAAGTCTTATCATAAGGATCAAATATGTAAAGTATGAAAGGAACTAGCCCTAAGTCTTTAAAAGTTATGGTCAAGTTTGCTTTTTTAAAGTAGGTCAATCTCAAAGGTCAAGGTCAAAGGGTCAAAGATCTTCATATCCAATAAAGGGTCTTTTCACAAGGATTACATATATGAAGTATAAAAGCCCTATCTCTTACTGTTCAAAAGTTATGGCCAAGGTTAAAGTTTTTAACAAGAACGAAAATCTACAAGGTCAAGGTCAAAGGGTCAAAGTTGTTGGTAATCCAGTGAAAGGTCTTTTAAAAAACATTACATATGTGAAGAATAAAAGTCCTGGTATATACTGTTCAAAAGATAAAGCAAAAGTAAAATTTTTAAAAAAATTTCTTAAAAAGTAGGTCAAACTCCAAGGTCAAGGTCAAAGGGTCAAAATTATTGTTATCAAATGAAAAGTCTTGTCATAAGAATCAAATAAGTAAAGTATGAAAGCACTAGCCATAACTCTTTAAAAATTATAGTAAAGGTTTGCTTTATTAAAGTAGGTCAAGCTCAAAGGTCAAGGTCAAAGGGTCAAGGATCTTCATATCCAATGAAGGGTCTTATCACAAAGATTACATATATGAAGTATGAAAGCCATATCACTAACCATTCAAAAGTTATAGCCAAGGTTAAAATATTTTCACAAGTATAGAAAATCTACAAGGTCAAGGTCAAAAGGTCAAGGTTGTTGGTATCCAGTGAAAGGTCTTTTAACAAACATTACATATGTGAAGTATAAATGTCCTGGTGTCTACTGTTCAAAAGATATGGCCAAAGTAAAATTTTAAAATTTTCATGTAAAAGTGGGTCAAACTCCAAGGTCAAGGTCAAAAGGTCAAATTTGGTGGTACCCAAAGAAAGGTCTTGTCACAAGGAATACACATATGAAATATGAAAGTCATAGCTCTACTAAATCAAAAGTTATGGGCAAGGTTAAAGTTTTTGCGGACAAACAGACAAACAGAGAGACAGACAGAGAGACAGACACGACAAAAACTATATACCCCCATAACTTTGTTTACGGGGGCATAAAAATGGAATATAAGCTTAGTGATTAATTGACAATACGTCGTCGATATATCTAAATGTCGAGTTGAAGGCCACAGCAAGTGTTTTCTTCTTTTCACGTAAAAGGAGTTCTTAGCTAGGGGCCCATTTTACAAGAACTTACGACTAAGACCAAAAACTTCAGAAGAATGTAACATTTTGCATAATTAATTATTTTGTTGAAAATTGCTAGAGTTAAAATGTTTGACTGCATTCCTTTTAAAAAGATTAAAATCATTTTCAATATATTGTTATTTAGAAAGTTATACGAAGAACTTAAGTTGGTCTTAAGTCGTAAGTTTGGCGCCCCTCTCGAGATCTATACTGATCAGGGCAGAAATTTCCAAAGTGACCTTTACAGGACTGTGTGCAAATTGCTAGGAGTTACTAAACAATTACAAGACCTTATAATCCTTCCTGTGATGGTCAGGTTGAACGCTTCAATAGAACAGTTTTGCAAATGATCCGCTGTTATGTCGACAAAGAGCAGAAAACTTGGGATGAACAGTTGCCTCTCTTACTTTCTGCATACCGAAGCACTCCACATAAAGCCATAGGAATATCTCCAAACTTACTGATGCTGAGTAGAGAGGTACACCAAGCAGCCAAACTAGTTTTTAAGGACCCAGAGACAATTCGAGACCCACTGGATACCCCAACATACATCGAGAAACTTAAACATGCTCCGAGCACAACCCATGATGTTGTGCAGAAATCAATTCATGAGCAGATAAAGCAAAATCGACTTTATGATCTGCGCATTTCCAGTAAGCAATATGGAGTAGGTGATAAGGTTTATGTAAATAAAATAACGAAACAGGTGGGTAAGTCGCCCAAGTTGCAATCTGTTGGGAGGGGCCTTTTATCGTCAAAGAAATATGGGCCTGTTTTGTATGAGGTACAAAGACGGAAAAAGTCGGATGTGATTCATCACGGTCGTCTTTAGGCATATACCTCGGATTCCGTACCCGGCTGGGTCAACAGGTTTTATCTCCCAGAAGAGAACGACTTGGAAACCACACAGGAATGTCAAGGTGAAGTGAACAGAGAAACTGACAGAGCGCCCAACCAAGAAATCATGGCCTAAGATGATTCCTGGAGGCACCAGAGGAGAACATTGCTGGACCAGAATCGAAGCCATCGCAGACTCGAGCTTAACCTTAGTGGACTTAAAAGAGCCTAGAGGGGGCAGTGTGGTGAAAATGAACTAGTATTATAGACTTCTTTAATTTTCTATTTTTACAGTGTTCTTTATTAGTTATCTCCCGTGACATTACGCGGGCTATATTGTACACAAAATACAAGTACATTTTGTGGCTAGCTCGCGTTAGTAGTTTATTCGCTATATATTGGCGATATTTGTGATGCCAACGGCTAAAAGCACTACGATACATTAGCCTGTTTTTGAAAATCCAACAAGATCTTAGTCAGCAGATGGCCCGATTGGGTGCAAAATGAAGAGGATGCCGTCAAATACATTACAGAATACGCTCTTCGAGAGGGAATACAACTAGACAGGGACAATATCACTAACAAGATGCCAACGGGCCTTATAGGTCACCTGAGTATCATGTAACAACTTTCCAGAAATTGTATTTGGTTCGTCTTTTAATTCAAAAGCCATGAAATTCACAAATTTTGAAAGAGGCACCATTGCTAATCAAAGGGCAGAATTCAAAGCATTAATTTATTTTTAGTCAAAGTACCCCCCTGGTGCCCCTGACTCAGCGGCCCTTAAATTACAAATGTATTTATTTTGAAAGAGGCCCCTGTCTTCCTTACAAGACCAGCATTTTTTATGTTTAGGTTTAGCTATGATTGTGAGAATGAAAAAAAGTCCCGAAGGAGAAGGAAATAAAATATTTTTTTTAATTATTAACATTTGTACATTCTTTTTTATGCTATCCTACATGTAATAGTCTCCTTACCACTGATTATAAGATATTCAATGAATTTTTTTTCGGAAAAGTGAATATCTTGGTCACTTGTCTGAATGGACAAGTAGGGAAAGTTATTGTCGAGCCCTGAAATGAATACGATAAGTAATACATACCTGTATACATGAATGAAAAAAGGGTTGTATTCAAAAGAGTTATCTCGCATTATTGGCGTAACGCTCATTTTCACTGGAATTATTAAAGATTTTTTAAAAGACAAAAGGTATTCTATAAAATTTATATCTTCGCCTTTAGGTTTCACATCATCCCTGGGATACGATGTTAAATGCAAAAGGAACACAACATTCGTACAAACGAAGTTGGATTTTGCATTTACAACAAACACCAAACAATGCCAATAAAAGACCTCATTGACTCTGCAGCATCCGAGTCGTATGTAAGTACAAATTTATACACAACAAGACTGTCACCTTTCCTAAGGATTAGGAATGAAGTTGAAATTTGTGAAAGAGGAAGGATGTGTCGATCAAACCAACCAAAAAATTTCAAATTTTAATAACTTTAATATAATGAAATAAATTTTTAATGAATTTTGGTGTGAATTGCTATTAAAGACATAAATAAATTGCTAGATTCTCATCCAATATTTTTAAAAGATCAAGGCGGGCGGGTTGCTTTTATTTTAGATTTTTTTCTTCAATTTTGAAGACTTTTTAAACTCCGTTGACCTATTGCTATCCTTCGGCGTCCGTCGTCGTTTCAGCTTCTCTTCTGCAACCTCACATTCATTTTCAACCAAATTTGGCACAAAGCATCTATGGGTGAATGGGAACAGAAATTGTGAATTTTATTGTCTCTGCCCCCCTGGGTCCTTAAATTAATAAAATCTTTAAAAATCTTCTTTTCTCCTGGACATCAAGCAGTCAAACTGTTTGCATGATTGTAATCAGCATGGAGTCCAGCTCTACCAATATTGTGAAATGCAAAGGATCAGGGGTTCTGATGTTAGGGCTGGACTAAAATGTATACAGTGAAAATGCCTTATTTCTTTGAAAATCTTCTTCTCTGCTCCTGGGTATTTAATAAACTACATGTAACTATGTACATAGTTTTGATGAGCAAGAGTGCCTCTACCAAAATTGTGAATTTTACGGCCACGGGGTCAGGGGTTCTGATGTTAGGGTTGGGCTCTCTCTGATTATATAGTGAAAATGCATATATTCTTCGAAAATCTTCTCTGCTCCAGGGTATTGAATAAACCAACTAAGTACATAGTTAAAATGAGGAACAGTGCCTCTACCAAAATTATGGATTTCATGGCTCCATGGTCAGGGGTCCTGGCGTAAAGGTGGGGCTCTCCATTGATTGTAGAGTGAAAATGGATTATTTCTTTGAATTCCTCTATGCTCTTAGATATTAAGTAAACAAATAAATCGATGGCTACAAAGAATCGGGAAAGTGATTAGTCAATCAATTATCAAAAGAAAACTTCCTTTGGGGATGCAGGGATAAAGAAGCTGCCAGGACAGTGATGGAAGAGAATCCCAAGGACATCCATGAAGCTCTAGATCTCATGAGGACTTCAATTGCTAAACAACAAGCTGTTTATGGATCTAGCAAGCCCTTCTATCACAGACAAGTTTCATTTGAACTATCTCCAATGCAACAAACAGAAAAGTAAGAACAAATGGAAGACAATTTTTTTTTTTAAACTTCACAATATTGTCTTCAGTATTAAGCAAACACTAGATGACACATTTTCTAATGCTGAGATTTCAAGAATGAGAATACACATGTACAGCAAGGATTGAATCTAAGTCAAGCAGTCCTATGAAGTACTCACATATAACAGTTCCTTCAAAAGCACTCAAAATTCAGTTAAACATAAAACATCAAGTCCATATAGGTCTACTCTATCAAAGCCACAGTACTCAACCAACTCTCCAATTTTTTTCAGAAAATCCTAACTCCAGAACAGCTGACCGTATCCTGGTTAATGATGAAAAACAAGGTCAGAATTATCAAGTTAACATCAATCAAATTTCAAATGGTTTGACTCTGGAGATTCCTTTTGTTGTCCATGGCCACCAAACAACAGCAGTTTTTGACACAGCAGGTTGATGTCACTAGTGATTCCACTGAGACTCCGGTTAATAATTGGTCTGGTGAAGAAACTGGTGGCATCACTCTATTCGATGTTTTTTCCCGCTTTTGAACCTGCGCCAGATGTTGCTTCATCCTCCGAGTCCTACAAAACACAAAATGTTAGTTTTACTAGGACAAGAGGGGGAGAATAGTCAAGACTTCCAAATACCTGAAACATTATTGTAATAGCTGATATCTGTGACTACTAATTTTATGCTTGATAAATGTACATTTTCAAATAAATCTTTTAAATCTTTTCTTGTAAATATTTGATTCTTGAAAGAAGTTCACAGTTCATCAACAAATTGTTTTTACATAAGCTGCTTCACGATACCTCAACATTCTCGCATCTATTCTAGTTCTAATATGCAATTAAAATGCAAAATAAAAATCTGTTGGATTAAAATGTGTATATATTATTTATTTTATGCGTTAATAAGGAAGGGTACATTTAATGAAATTATTTACAGAAAAGGTTTACTAAAAAGATCGATTAAAAAGTAAATTTATAAAGAAATATGTCAAATTACGATTACTGATTAAGGACAGGTGAGACGTTACTCAATAAAATAAATAATTTTTTTTCCAGTATTTTGCAACTGACATTGAAGAATTATTTTTACATAATTACATGTATTCACAAGACATCAAGGTACCTTACTAGGCATTTGTGTTAGATACCAGAGGTTGGCATTTCTTATATATCGGGGTAATCCGTCAGGAAAAAAAATACGTCAGTTGGTTTGTCAAAATTACATTTTCAAATACAAGTTTAGATGTGATAAAGATTTTGTTTTAATATGAATTAATATATTAATATAAACTGGTCAGATAAGAATCATTCATCGAATTGGCTGGGGGTTAAGTATTATCATACTAGTATTTTACTATTAATAGTGAATATTGTTTTTTTTTTTAATTTATTGAATTATTATTTTTATTATTGGGGTGGGTGGGTTGCTTTTCATTTTTTCCTTGAGAAGCCCCCCCCTCCCCTCCCCAAAAATA
>PRKT01001154.1:98926-118499 GCA_003671525.1 Saccostrea glomerata
TTTTCCCCAGTAAGATATCATTCTTGTATAAATGCGCACATACATCGGGTAACGTCCAGTTTCCCCGTATACCATAAAACTCGGTGTACTAGATTTTAAGTTTAGAATATATTTTAAAAATCTTAAATGTAGACGTTCAATAATATCTATATTTTCAAATCCCCATATTTCACATCCATATAATAAAACAGGAACGACAACTTTATCAAACAGATCTAACTGACAGTCCAGAGATAGATTATATAAACGAATTTTTCTAATAATGCCATACATTGCCTTTTGTGCTTGATTACATAAGTGTTTCTTGGCCTTTGAAAATGACCCTGATCTTGAGAATATAATACCAAGGTAATTGAAATCTTTTACAGTTTCTAAAACATCGTCATTGTATTTAAATGTATGTTTGGGTGGTCGTCCTTTTGAAAATATGACAATTTTTGTTTTCTTAACATTAACATGGAGTTTCCACGTTTTGCAATATACAGAAAATTCATTTAATGCATCAATGAAAGAACAAACTATTTAGAATTTTTATTTCAATTTTCATTACTGATTTAAAATAAAACTATCCTCTTTAGAAATTAAATAATTTTCTATAGGCATTGAATAGATCTTAATTCTCGTCACGATAATTATATTAAATTAGAATGACGTTAATAGATCAATGTGAAATCAAAACTGTATTTAATATTGTTGATGGGTTTTTTGTGTGAAATTTGTAATCTAACGTACTACAAAGACATTTATTAGATAAATGTTTATAATATAATTCATCACATAAAAGGTTTTTTTTTTTTGTCTTTCCTTTTTTTTTGTTTAAATATGTACGCAGATCCCCGTGTAGTAAACGCCTACACTTTTCGCGTGAAATTAGAATGTAGGGTACATTATATTTAACAAACTTTAAAATTTTCAGATATTTTTTTTCTCCAAAGGCCATTGCTCTAGATAAAGGAAAGTCTATAATATTTTGCATGATTTTCTTTTCCTTAAGAACAATGGATTTTAAAGTAGTGCATGCTAAGGCAATCTATTAAAATAATTAATTGTATAATTAATTCATTGTATAATTGTCACGATTGTATTTTGTGCACTTTTTGTTGATTTCATTCTATAAAGGTATGAAGTTTGTCAATACTTCAACAAACATTTTTTTATCTATGTTGTACACTACTTTATTTTTATTCGCCGACATGCTACTCTTTTAAAAAAAAACTTGCGTAACTAATAGACTTGATCTTCAGGCCTGTAGGAAAGTAATTTAAATCCGTTAGAGTAATAAACGAACCGGGATTTTATTTTTACTAGTATACCTTACCAGATTTCTTAACGAAAAAAAAAACATTAAAGAATACAGGGCGGGACCAACAGCTAAAGCTGCATGCATAAGTACAATCCTGCACATCAACGAGTATAGATGAATTTCGACATAATCTTTCCCATGACAACCTTTATACCAATCACGACTAAAATACTGAATTAAAATACTGTTATATTTTCCTGCCTTTGATAAGATGTTAGTTTTGTTCCACCTAGAGATATAACTCTCCTAAGAAAAAGGTTTTCAACATATTTTGATTCATTTTTAAGACAATTTTACGTGTTAAAATAATGTGTGAAATTTTTTTTTAGTTAAAAGCCAAGGAGTTTAAAGTACAATGTAGCAATTAGAGAAAAGTCTAGCAGGTCCACCAGTAATATTGATAGCAGGCTCAAAATCTAATTAAACCCCGAAAAGGAGGGAGTTCAATTAGTAATTTAACCCCCCCCCCTAAAAAAACACAACAATTTATGAGCAATGAATTATTAATCACCGAACTTTTCAATCATCACTATTGAAATAAAAAAAACTGTTCTTGATAATCATATTATAATTGTAGCTCATTTTCATGCCTTTTAGGATTCCTGTGGAAAGTTCTAAATATACTAGGCCTACACATCATATCGGCAAAAATATTTAGGAGCCCCTCTTTTTATTCCACGAAAAGGGGAAAACTTAATGGCATTAAATTCTAATATAAGATCTGAACAGTTTATATTTCCCATCCTGCATCGCTCTATAGGCGCTTTATTTCATTGGTCAATTTCCCGAGGCGCCATTTTTGGAGGATCGAGAAGGACGAAGAAGAAGGTGTAAGCAGCTGGTAAATGTGAAAAGTAAAGATGGTTTCACCACCCAGTGTATTTAAGACTGTGATAAATGCAATGGCCAACTATGAAGGATTAGTGTACGTATATTTTTGTTAACTTTTTACGGTGAATAGTTGTAATATTTGGCAACAACAAATCTTCACTATCGGAGGAAACTTTAACTCTGACGCCATTTTGAAAAGTTGGATACCTAAGTTCTAAATTGTTAAGTGTATATATTGCAGAGAGAAAGAGAGAGAGAGAGAGAAAAAATTGAGACAATGATATAGCATAACTTAGATTATGGAGGCCCCAAAGGCACCGTGCATGCCCATGCTGTATGTTGTAAAATGGCAACGTTTCGCCTTTTATCATGTTTATTAAAATGTATGCTTCATATGTATATTCTCTCTATATATAAATGAATACTTTTCGGAATTAAAAAAAAAATATTTTTAACCCCGCTCAAATTATCCGGATGATAATAGTTTCACCGAGCATGGTTTCGTAGTTAAATTCAGACCGTAGAACATCCGGTTTGAATACATGTGTTTTCTGACTTTTCGGATAGCCAACTCTTGTTTTTTGGAACTTACGACTTATGGCAAGGTATAAATGAAATATTTTTGGTTCAAAACTTATTTTTTTTTACAAAAAGTGTCTTCAATCTCAGCTTATCTGATTATTCGTGAAGGATATCCTCATCAGAACAGTTGGAATAGATTGTAGGGAATAGCATAACCTTAATCATATGCATGACGATGATATGGAGGAAAAATATACATAAAAAAGTGAATGTAGGTGAAAGCCTGTCCACTTTTCTGAAGAGATTAGGTTTGTTTTGTTTATTGAAATAGTTTACTGCTCAAAAGATTTTTTTGTAATGTCTAACCTGTTGAGATGAAGATGTAAAAAAAAGAAAAGCCTAATAGTGAATTAATATTTATAGTATGTCAAGAAATGCAAATGAATCATCAGCTTGAATTATCAGTTTTTTCACAATTATTGACCTGAGTAGGACAATGTATAGCGAATAATACATACTCTTTTCCATATCACATCCTAGCCCGAGACACCAATATCAGCCAGAGGGACAGAGGCCCTAGGGCTGATATTGGTCAAAGGTCTGATACAGGATGTGATGTGGAAAAGGGTATGTTTCATTATGTTTATTACAAACTTTGTAATAAAATACAGAACACTTCAAGTTGAGCAGATCAAGAAAATAAGTAAATAATCATGCACAATAAAACTAATTACATACATATACACAGTATTATCTTACTGAACAGATTTAGCTGTCATTAGGTCAAAATTGCAAATAATAAGATGCTTCTTATATCTGTATATTCAGGTAACTCTTGATAGCTTGAACTTCGATTTCTCGGAAGTTCTTGATCGCTTGAAGTGAGTCTCCGGTCCCGATTTTTTCCACTACCGGTATATAACTAAGCAGATTTGCTCTTGGTTTCTCGAACTCCTGATCTCTCGAAACCCTTGATCCCTCGAAGTCAAAATGCAGTCCTGCTTTGCTGTGAATTTTACCCTTGATACCTCGAAGTGGCTGTGTGTATACCAAGTTATAATGTTCAAACTTTTGCCATTACTGTATATCTGTGTGTCTGTCTGAGTGTCTGTGGTCTACTTAAACCTTCACCATAACTTTAGAACTATACGAGATAGTGGCTTCATATTTAGTATGCATACTCCACTAATGAAGTGCTTTCAAATGGCAACAAGGGCAATGATTATGTGATCTTGACAGTGACCTGTAACAGTATGCTAAAAAAATTGCATTTTCGAACTTTGTTGCTGTGTTTCACAAGCGCTTCTTGTTTTTAGCTCTACTTGTCAGAAACCAGAAGAGCTTATGCGTTTTGCCACACATTTTATCCCCTACAGTTTACAAAGTGTACACACGTGAGCAGAATCCAGCCAGGGATTGAAAATTCCGTCATTTAATAATATACACACACAGAATGATTTATTTTTTCTTAAAAGGAAATTGTATGATAATTAACAGACTATAAACATGTACTTAATACAATTGTTGATATAGTATTATCATTTCATCGGTGAAAAAATATGAATCGAAGAATGACCTAAATATTCTCTATTATCAAACATGTAAAAAAAAAGGCTGAGGAGGGAGCGAGCGTAGGAATATTGATATTTTTTATTTGCATTTCGGGGGGAAAGTGATTTTCTAATAATATTTTGACGTTATTTTTGATTTCTTTAACGTATGAAATACACAACTTCACTCTTATCATGAACAATAATGTTGTATCTACTTAATCATGATGGAACTATTTTGGTCGGACCAATTTGTGTGAGCTGCCGCTGAAAACAATAATATATCTTTCAGAGATAGTATGCATTGATCGAATATATTAAAAACTGAGATCTCTACAAAAATTTGATTGAAAAAAAGGAAATGCTTATTAACTGATTTCTTGCTGGTCAGTATTTTGATTACTTAAGGAAGCTCTTAAAACTGCACACTAAAGAGTTCTACTTTAATATCAGGTAGTTTTATGAAGGTAAAGTGATCTGCCCATAGATTAAGATTATGAAAAATGTTATTTTACAGTCAGTAAGATTATTTTTAATAGATTAAATTATTTTTAGCATTATTTAAAAAAAAGGAAATTAATTATTTTCTTAAATTTTCCAATGTAAGTAAACAGCAATGATTTCTGCTTACAGTCATAGTCCATTGTCTTTGAAAATTTCTTGGGGAAATGAGGCACATACTATATGTTCTAAATGAATAAAAAAGGCTCATTATGCACATATTTATGTGAAATATGATAGAATTTTTTCTCTTCAAGGAATAATTTCTGCAAGTCACTAAGTTTTTAGAGTTTCCTTTATTTTATAGATATTCAATGAAATTATTTGAAGTATTAAATTTTGGTAAATTTTATGATACTAAAAGGTTATATGGATGAAAAAACAGCATGCGTGTATGACAATAGGGCTTAAATTTTTAATGTCTCTTAATTTTTCAGTGACATTAAAACAGGAATTGTCATCACCAATAGACGAATTTCACATTCCTAAGAGTTTCCTCCAATTGTCGGCGTATCGCTCATTTTCCCCACTTTGTCCTTTGTAAGTTACTTGTTAATATTTTCAATCTTCAAAAATATTGGACAATTACGATCTGTATCTGTATTGCCAGAGTATGGGGGCAACATGAAAGTCATAATGAATATGTTCATACAGATTTTATTTCTAAGATATTGTCCCTCAAAGTTGATACGGTTAAAGAGGGAAAACAGCGTCTTAAGCCGGTTGACCCCAGATCGACCCTGCGAAGGGGAATAACTTTTGTAAATGTGAAAGTCCTTTGTGGTATATCATATAGATCTAAAACTGACTGAATTTTGATCAGCCAATTCATGAACATGATGAATGGATGTAAATAATGTTGGTCAATATATGTAAAAAAAAAAATTAAATTACTTGTTTATATATACATTTGTGGAATCTCTCCCATTGAAGTTTATAAACTTGTTATTTATTTCTTAAATAAACTGAGCGTACATGCAATACCGGTATAAAATTACTCATAAGATACATGTATACTTAAACCATGATAAAATCATATGTGTCCAATGCAGCATATGATAAATCATTAACATACAAGTACATGTGTATATATACTGTAATACATATATATTGCATTATTTTTAGGTCCTGTTCTGTGGATGCCCTAAGACAGTGTCTACCAATCACTCCATCTGATATCACTTGTTCTGTGCATATTTCTCTCTCAAACTTAAACTACAGAGAGCCTGTGGATAGAGGATGAAGAGTGACCTTGGACTAATTTTCTAGGTCAAAGGTCAGTATCAAAATCTACTGTATATCTTTATTTAAAATCGTAGTCCAGAGTATATTTCTCCCCTGGTGTAATCTAGCTTTTGTGCAATGGGGTGGAGGGTCTGCAATGATCTTCAACCAATTTCTAGGTCGAATATCAAAATTTAAAAAAAAATCTCTCCCTAATATTTTTGTTATTATAAAGGGTATGTTTTCTCTCAAACTAATCAAACTTAAAGCAGGGTTCTTAGTATGAGATACATGTAGTAATATATTCTCAATGACATAATAAGGCTGAAAACATTATTTATATTATGTTATTTTTTTTCACTTATCATAAAGCATTAAATATTAAAGAGATACATTAAATGCTGAAATCATATGTATCATGGTCATGGAAAGTAATTATTGATATTGGTATATTAAAGGACATTGACTGATCTTTCAGATTTCTAAGTTATATTCAAGCATTATAATTCTGACATCATATAATAATTTTGTATGAATATTGCAGATCATAGGTGATGTGAAGAAAACCAGGAAACTGATGTTGAAAGAAGTACTTAATGACCCTTATGAATGGACTTAAATGTGAAAGACTGTTCCATTGTTTATCTAAGATATATGAATTTATTTAATATTTTGATATCATTGAAAAATTCAGTTACAGTTTTTGTACATCAAATGAATTATTAAACATATAAAATGGTAATGCTTTTTTCTTTTACATGTAATAAATTTTTTTGATAGATTTTTAAAAGAATACGCATTATTTCACATTGCTTCCTTTAGAAAAGTTAGGGAATCTTGAAGTTTCCCAGTAATTTCCACCAGGAATGGGACTCCAGATAATTCCACCAAGTTTCTGCCACACAGAAAGTGCTACACAAGTTCCATATAGTTTCCTGAGTCAAGGAAACTTCAGGAATCATAAGGTTTCACGAGCTTCCATGTAGTTTCCCATAAAAGAAAACCTTAAGATTCCATCAAGTTTCCATTCCACGGAAACCACTACGCTCATATTCCATATGGTTTCCTGAGTCGAGGAAACTTTAGGAATCGTGAGGTTTCCCGAGCTTCCATGTAGTTTCCCGTATAAGGAAACCTAAAGATTCCATCAAGTTTCCATTCCACGGAAACCACTACGCTCCGATTCCATATGGTTTCCTGAGTCAAGGAAACTTTAGGAATCGTGAGGTTTCCCGAGCTTCCATGTAGTTTCCCGTAAAAGGAAACCTAAAGATTCCACCAAGTTTCCATTCCACGGAAACCCCCTACGCTCCGATTCCATCAAGTTTCCTGATTCTGGAAACCAGTGGAATCTTCAGGTTTCCCATTACGGGAAACTACATGGATGTTCGGGAAACTTCAGGTTTACAGAGGTTTCCGTGGTTCGGGATACCTTATGGAATCGGAGCGTAGGGGGTTTCCGTGTCACGGAAACTTGGCGGAATAACCTAGCATCCGCTACGGAAACCACTGGGAAACATGATGTAAACTTGAGGTTTCCATGTGGTTTCCATAAAGTTTCCCATGATGGGAAACCACTTTTTTCACCCAGTGGTAAATGATTCAACAACTGTGTAACAACTTGATGTAGTCCCCTTGAAATTTTGTGTGTTTAATACAGACTGTATACATGTATTATATTAGCAAATGTGTCATTACATGGTCTGCAGTGTGTCAAGCAGCTTATCAGTACTTTATAATCTTCATTGGTCAATACTTTATGACCTACATAATTCAAAATCTGTGTTTCATAGTCCACATAATTACAACTTAATGTAGTCCCCTTGCAACTTTAGGTGTCTTTAATACGTCAAACAAGTTGGTATGCAATGTGTTAAGCAAGCCTGTCAGTACTTTATAATCTTCATTGGTCAATATTTTATGACTTACATAATTCAAAATCTGTGTTTAATAGTCCATATAATTACAACCTAATGTTTTTAAAATTTGTGAAATTTACCTCTCAATACATATACTTCTTACATTTAATGCCTGTGCACGGTATTGCGTGATTTTCTTAAATTATATAAATGCATGTTCAGTACTAAATGTGAAACGGAAAGCTATTTCCTATATGTTTATTATAGCGAAAGTTATCGCCCTTGTTATTTTTAATTACTATTTATATACATTGAAAATAAAGACTTAATTAGTGTTGAATTTGAATTAAAGTGATCAATAATAATCTTTGTATGTTTCTTTAGTTGGGTAACTAAAGATTTCTTGATTGGAAGCTTGATTAGAGTTTATTTATTTTGCATATATTTAATCACTGTGTATCATAGATGGTACTTGAGATATAAGGGTTTTTACTCGCGATGAATACAGAGAGGTTTTGGAGGTAAACCTTGACAAATCTTACTTCGTGCATGTAAGTGTGAGGACTTTCCTGCTCATGTTGTACTGGTCCAAGTAGTAAGTGTTTGGTTATCCCTGCCTATCGCATGATAGAGTGTGGTCATCCCTGCTCTGTAATTGACTATTTACTTAGTTAGTTTATTTAATACCAAGGAGCAGATAAGAAGATTTTCAAAGAAATAATGCATTTTCACTATACATGTATAATCAATAGAGCCTTACCCTAACACCTAAACCCCTTACTCTGGGGACACGAATTTCATAATTTTGGTAGAAGCACTCTTGCTCATCTTAACTATTTACCTTGTTAGTTTATTTAATACTCAGGAACAGAGAAGGTTTGCGAAGAAATGCATTTTCACTATATAATCAATTAACCCCGCCCTAACACCAGAACCCCTGACCCTGGGGCCATGAATTTCACAATTGTGGTAGAGTACTCAATGCTGATTACAATTATATGACCCATTCTGGAGCAATCGTAGTCAACACAAACATTGACGGTGTAGATGTTGATATGGAACTTGACACGGGCGCAGCAGTCTCCGTGATGTCCAAGAAAAAGTTCTGTGAGTATTTTCCAGGAAGGATTAAGAACTTACCTGAATCAAATATGTGTTTAAAGACATATACTGGTGAAATCTTGAAGCCTTGTGGAGTGGCACGTGTAACTGTGAGTCACAACAACCAGAAAAAGGATCTAGACTTGTACGTGATGCAGAAGGCAGGACCAACGCTCTTCGGAAGAGAGTGGCTTCAGCAGATTTCACTCGATTGGCCGTCCATCAAGTCCATGTCGTGTGTGACAGACAAGATTCCAGACACTTGTTCTGATAATGTGAAAGCGGAATTAAAACACATGTTGGAAAAACATCGTTCAGTTTTCCAGAGTGACATAGGTACGGTTAAGGGTATTGAAGCTACACTCGACTTAAAGCCGGACGCTAAACCAAAGTTCTGTAAAGCCCGCTCAGTACCGTATGCTCTCAAGCCTAAGGTCGAGGCTGAACTGGACAAACTAGTCAGAGATGGTATCATAACCAAGGTGGACTACAGCGAATGGGCAACGCCTATTTTCCCTGTCATCAAGTCTGATAAAAGTGTGCGCATATGTGGTGATTTCAAGGTGACTCTGAACCCTGTTCTTGAAATCGATCAGTATCCACTGCCCCGCATTGAAGACATTTTTGCGGCACTCGCATGTGGTAAGCGATTCACCAAGTTAGATTTACGACATGCATATCTGCAAATGAGAGTAAATGAGGAGTCGCGCAACTTATTGACAATAAATACAGAGAAAGGACTCTACCGCTACAACACTGATTGTACTCAGTATATCGCTGGGGTCCGTCGAATCTGCTGTTGGTGTCATCCTGGGACTCGTCCTAGATATTGATGGGTAACCAAAAATACGCAATTATGGAAAAAGAAAAAAATCTCCCGACAGCGCATGTGTAACATTCAGAAACACATGTTATGCATTTTTTTTTTGAATTCTTAATAAGAAAGTATAGCCAGTCGGCGATACTTGATCTTACTGTGCACTTCTAGATATTTGACCAAGTGTTTGAAAAATTGCCCCTCGATCATTCTGGCGTAGCTTCCCTCTGCACTGAAAACTATAATTTGTCAATATGAACCAAAAAATTAGTCAATTTGATTGTCCTCCAGATGAGGGTGCAGATAGTCTTTATGACAACAAGTAAAAGTCATTATGACCATTGGGATAAATTCAACTGGACTACAAAGCATAGTCACCTTGACCCCCAAAACTAGTTATTTTGATTGTCCTCCAGATGAGGATGCAGTTAGTCATACTGACAGTATGTTTTAGTCATGCTGAATATTTCAATAAAATCATATTGACTGACAAAATAGGTCATACTGACTATACGTCGTAGTAGACTTGGCTGATTGGGTAATTTGACTATTACTATTGTCATAGTGACAGAAACAGTAGTAAATTTACTACCTTTCCAACTCAGAATGACTCTCCAGTATTCAAACATTTAGTCATATTGATGACAATAAATTTAAGATGACTTTGTAACAAGTATAGTGTTTACAGTCAGTTTTCCTCAACTGCAAGGAATTATATTCAAACAGAAGTATATATATACATCAACCTTTATTTATAACAAAATAAAGAAACACATAACTTTTTCATTAAAGTAACGATTCATGAATTAGAAAAGGCAAGACAGACAGTTAAATCTCATATCGTCTAAACATCACTTGCTTTCAAAGTTTTAAGAACATATATATGTATTTTAACCTTATACCTACTGATAATTTTTCAAGATATTTTTAATTTCAAAATATAGTACTATCAGATGTTCATAGACGAAAAAATCAGCAGGAATTATCAGGGGTTTTGAACATATTTAAATTGATAAAAATCCTTGTATAATTCAGAAAAAATATACAAAAAGTTACTATACATACATTCTAAGTACCGGTATTGGAATTCTTCAATTCAAGAAAAAAAATACAAAAGTTCAAACTCTGTTGTGCATATCCTATATTCAGAAATTAGAATTAATAGAATAATGTTTGTTTGCCCTCTTCCAACTCGATAAAATTATTGGGTCAGTAGGTGGGTTGGAAAATCTGTAATCCAGAAAATTTCAATATATTTTTTGACGGGATAAAAGGAATAAAAAAAAAATATAGTGCCCTGGAATGTACGCAATACAAAATTTTGAGTCAGGCCATTGTTAGTTGGTGGAAGAGGGCAATCAAACATTTTATAAAGATGGCCTCATAATTTTATTTCTCAACATTTATGACTCAATATTCATGATCTTTTCTAAAAAATACCCAAGTACATATGTACATTTAGTGAAGCGACATGACATTAATTTAAAACAAGATTAAAATGCTACTATTCATCAGTTTTACAGTAAAACACGCTTAAATTGAACGTGCTTTTATTGAATTGATGATAACAGCAAAGTGATTTTCATTCCCAAAGGCTTTAAAATATATTGTGAACAACAGATATAACATAATTATGAAGCAAAATTCTCCACCCCTGCCCCTTTGTTACAGGTGTGTTTCACTGTAGAGCTTAGCTACACATTTTTATTGCTAGGGTTTGAACCCTGCATGCATATACCACATTATTTTTAAAATAACAGAATAATTTTTGCAGAGAAAATTTTACTACAATAAATTTCATTTATCATTATATCAAATTTCAATATTAATGAAAACTTCATTCTAAATTATAATCATAATTATATAAATCTGAAGTTTTAGGCATTCTGAATGTTATTGTCAACCATCTCCTATTATATAGTTCATAATATGCAAGGGCTGTCCCAAAAAATCATTGACTGAAATGTTTGTAACATCTATACCAGTAACCAAACTCTAGTATATTAATCTATGAATTGCGATTGTCCTTATTGCTGTGCAATTTCCTTGTTTAAGGAAGATATTGTACTTAAAAGCCTTTTGTCGACCGCCAACTCGTCATTGAAATTAATTATAACTCGTTGAAGAAACATGAGAGTTTTTTCTATTGGCTTTGGATAAGCCAAATTAAATGCATAAATTCCCAACAGCATAGAAAGCACTGCTAAATCCAGGGATTTTGTTGTGCAGATGATGACGTTTTCAGCAGACAAAATGAAGGATCCCTCCTCCTGAGACAATATGTCTTTTTCCATGGAAATCTTTACTTTCAGTGGCTGAAACAGAAAAGAATTTTTGTATATTTAACAAAAAGGTCTGTGAGCCAATGCTTACTAGACATTAGTAATACCCCAGCTCTGATATGATAGTTATATGCTTTGATGCGAATCTACACGTTTAGATGCGACAGAAATTCGGTACAGACAGATGAATTGATACACAGGATGTTCTTATCATATTTGAACAAAAATGAATCCCTCCATACAGCATATAAAGACAGAGGTATGGTAAAATTTCAAGCATCTGCAATGAGTATAGCTGTCCTGAAAACTGTGACGGAAATTTGTTATGGACAAACATACACAGAAACATAATTATAGAGTCAAACAGTATGTACCCCCCTCCTTCGTGGGAACTGGGTATAAAAATTTTAGCAAAATTAATCAGTGTATTTCAAAATGAGCTCTGTGGGTTTTAACAATCACCCAAGCATCTTAAGTTTCTCAGTCTTCGACCATTGGCCCTGCTTTCAATCCCAAGATTAGAGAATAGAGAGGTTGAGATTTCAAACATGTACGTGTACGTCTAGTAGGGGAATAACCTAAATTCTGTGTGTATTACGTCATCAATTTAAGTGACGTCAAAACTGCTACACGTTCGTAAAACTTGTAGAATGGAATCTACACGTAAGTGAAAACGTGTAGCTTTAATAATAAAAATTAGCCAATTTAAGTGGGAAAATGTGATTGTTATACATTATATAGGATGTTTACTTTCACGAGCACTTATTTTTATCAAGTTTTGTTTACAAACTGACGACAAAAAACTTTCTAAATAGTTACCGATCGCAGTGTACACGTACATGTTACACGTCATAAAAATCTCAACAGACAAATTAAAAATAACGTGTACGTCAAAATTTCTACAAGTACACGTACGCGTACAAGTTTAAAATCTCAACCTCTCTATTATCTCCCTTTGTGCGCTCTTTCGTGATGGACGGGAGTTTAGTTTCCCTGAAGCAGGAGATGGGACAGTTTTTCATATACTGTATACATTACATCATCAATATACGATCATAAATGATCGTCTGGATCGATGCACTCTTCAACTTAAAAATTACTGAATTAGTGTTTTTTTCTACAAAAGAAAACAAATAACGAAACAAAAAGAAAATAGTGGTGGACAAGAACTTCTCAAAAAAGGGTAGAGTTATGGATCTCTAATAAATACACATGCATCTGATTATTGCAAGTCCACATTTTGAATGACTCTTTCCCTTTTAATAACTTCAAGCCCAATTACTATTTAGTAAAGGTTTACAGAACAAGAAAAAAAGTATTATTTTTATTACAAAGATTATAAAGGTAAACATGTAAGAGCTTTCATTTTCAGGTATCCTAATTGTTTAAATTTGAAAGTATTTTTTGTAAATTGTATAGTACGTACTGTACAGCTTAATAAAACCATCAAAATGATCATTGCTTAGCACAGGGTTTTTTTTTAGGGGTCGTAGGGGGCCTGTATAAGGCCCCATTCCCAATGCTAAAAAGTATGTGTTTTACCCAATTTCATTGTAGAAAATTCCCAAAAGAGAATCGAAACAAACAAACCGATTAAAAAATGTTCAAACGCAGTAACATTTTTATCAAAAGTATTGTTCTAAATAAAAATCTAAAAGGCATTCTCCCAAAACTGATTGACTGAATGCAAAATAATTAAGTCAAAGAAATACTTTGCAAATAAAACAAAACCCCTCTTATTTGAATTTATATAGAAAAATATTAAATATGATACTTTTCATAATATCAACCGAATGTCGCTATTTTTCCCAATTGAAAAGGCCCAGGCCCTTGTTCTTAAGACCTAGAAAAAACCCTGTAGCATAATAATCTTTATAACATAAAAAGTAATAGCCATCGTTCATTTTATGTTAATTTAGGGAATGATTTTAATAGCTACCCATTTTATAAAGTACAAACTCTATTAAATTCATTGCTTAAAATTTAATTTTCATTCATTTAATGTAAGAAACAAAAATGATTGTTCTAACAAAATGTCTCTAGTTTGTACAAAATTTTAATGCAACATCAGGCGGATTGATACATTTTTAACGCAATTCATTGTGACGTAGGCAATCCATTTTATACGATATAAAGTATATTTTTTATCCAATCAAATACAGCGTTACAACCAGTATATAATTATTTATGCATGTTTGTGTACACTAGCAACATGTCCCACTTCCACCCTGAAATGGATACTTTTTGCACCTCTATTGTAGGAGAGTTACAATCTCAAAACTTGCATATTGGAACTTTGGAATATGCAGCAAAAATTTGGTTTCATGAGTTTTCTGCAGTTATCATTATCATAGCCTATTTCCCTCACTTAACTTTTGATCTATGAATTTTGGACTCATTGCTCATGATCTGGAAGAAACTTTACCCACTGTTTGAGCAAACCCAAGTCCTTGAAAATGTTCAAGTCAGATTTTGAGAAGATACACCTTTATACAGTGAACAGTTTACATATATTACAACATTCAGGTAAAGGCATACACTCTTGAGTAGGAAAACTCATTGCAGCCATTCGGTTGGAAGAACTAAAACCATGTCAAAATCTTATTATGAAAAATAATTTCAGAAATATTTAAAGGAAGTAAAAATTACCTCTTCGCTTGATTCTTCATCATCTTTCTTCACCAAAAGGCTACCTATTTTCTCCCTCAATAGGAGTGGAAGTCCTATTAATGCGGCACATCTTTTTGCAGCTGCATAAAAAAAGTTCATGGTAAAAGCATGCAGTTTCTAGAAAACAATTCTAAAAGATGTAGCTTAGCCTGAAACTCGTGATATATACCTTCACGTTCCTCCTCACTCCTCATGACAACTGTTCTTTCTATTATTTCTCTTACTTGCTCTCCACCCTTCTTGGTTTTGGATAGATTTATTATTGCTTGTGAATAGATGTCCAATCTAGTTCTGAATGCTGAAATGAGGTCAGACACCTCAATGGACGGGCCAAGTCGCAGAAACTCTTTGAGAAGCTAAAAGAAACAATGAATATACAAAAATGTATATTAACTTTATGTAAAGGATCAAATACAATAACATATTATTAGAATTAATTGTGCAAATACAAATCATTATGAAATCATATTTCATAAACTTTCTTTCCTTAATAAGCAATTGTAATTTTCTTTGGTAAATTTAAAGTCAACAAAAAATGGATATTGATGTGGAAAAGAAAATTATTTCATTACTTGAAAATATTTGTTTTCCTGTACCCATTAAGGGTCCACTTAAATTTATCCCAGGCTTTATAGAATATAACCATAGGCAAATTCCTTAATTATGAACTTTGATTTAAACAAGAAAATGCTTTTTTTTTTGTTATTTACTGGAATGAGAGGAAGCAGCTGTTGCAGAAAAAATACATAACCCTTACGCGGGTTATGTAAATTTTTTCTGCAATAGCTGCGACCGTTTATTCCAGTAATAACAAACAAAGACAGACATTTTATTGTTTATATCTGTTTAAATTATTTGAAGTAGGATTAAAAATATTAATTATTGTGTTAATGATGCGAGCATCTTTGTACGTTTCATATATGAAACGGCCACTGATGAAGAAATCTGTACAGGTGATATGCCTAATGTAGTTCATGCAGTGATGAACGCAATGGGTTTTCTTAAGGAATAAAGATGAAAATATTTAGTGAATGTAAATATAAATAAATATCATCATAGTCTGAAATAAAAAAAAACACTAAAAAGTCTTAAGAAATTTAGTCTTCAATATCTTTTGCATTATGTACACAATTGTGTTCCAAAACATTCCAAATACAGTGTAGTACGAAGCATTGAATATCAAACGCCCCATTCTAAAAAAATAATTTTAAAATGTCATGACTCGATCATCTGCTCTCTGTCTCTCTATATACAATGAAGCCCGTTGAAGAGGTAAAATTTTCCATTTATATGAAACGTTTTTAGTCAATTTTTTGAATGTAAATTATAACATAACTACACGCGCCCATTTCTTTAGAAACAAGAAAGAAATATTCCTCGCAATATTTACAACACCCCCCACTCTCCGCCACAAGCAACATGATCGAGTTACACTGAAATGAAGATTTAATAAGAAAGAGTTATATATAGAATTCCCGCTTCTGAAAAACACACAATGCAACGAATTTGTACATAAAAATGATTTTATCATGTTTATTTGAGTTAGCATAACACATTTATCACTCGAACATGTGCTTACCCGATGTTTATGTATACCGACGATTTGACTGGCTATTATATATGGAATACCTGGTATTCGATTGAATCATTCAATGACCGATTTTTCCTTTCTACAGAAATGGGCGTGTCTAATGTTTGCTCAAAACATTCTATCTAAATGGAAAATTTTACCACTTCAATGCGCTTCATTGTATATAATTATGTATTTATACACACGTTATCACTCGAACATGTGCTTACTCGATGTTTATGTATACCGACGATTTGACTGGCTATTATATATGGAATACCTGTTCTACAGGTATTCGATTGAATCATTCAATGACCGATTTTTCCTTTCTAAAGAAATGGGCGTGTCTAATGTTTGCTCAAAACGTTCTATCTAAATGGAAAATTTTACCACTTCAATGTGCTTCATTGTATATAATTATGTATTTATACACACACAATAACAAAAAACACACAAACCTCTCCAACAGACTTCAACCATGGAAATTCAAAGAGTATACTTTCTACATCTTTTTGCTCTGTCACAACCAGCCTTCTTCTGTAGTGAAGAGTAAGATTCATCAGAGAATCAACTTTGTCTTTGTCCTGGCCTTCTTTCTTCTTAAACTCTCTTTTCAGCCATTCAATGTGTTTTTTGGTGGACGTTTCGTCTTCTGTTAAAGGACAATCTGGTAGATAGTTTGCTAAACCCCATAACTTTTGGCCAGACTTGTGAAATTCTGAAGACTTCTCTTTCTTGCGTTTATTGGCTATAATCTCTGGAATACTGTGGTCTTTTCTTTTTCTGCTGTTCTGAAATGTGTTCAGAAGTCTTTCTTTCCAAAGATCCTAAAAATAAATGTTTTATTATCATATTGGGTACATCCCACTAATTATTTTTAGAATCGGTAGGAGAAAAAAGTATAATGCAGAAAAAATTCCAAGTTCCTTAAATTGCAGACTTGCATAAAAAAATTTGGGCAGGTGTACTGAACTGAGCCTCACACTTGTTTATAAGGAGTATCTTTCCTACCAAAAAGGGCCACAATTGAGAATCCAAGTTTTACATAGAAATATACAGGAAAATTCTTTGAAAATCTTCTCAAGAATCACTGGACCAGAAAAGCTGAAACTTATGTGGAAGCGTCCTGGGGTAGTGTAGATTCTAAATTGTTCAAATCATGACCCCCGGGGGTAGGGCTGGGCCACAATGGGAAATCAAAGTTTTACATAGAAATATATAGGAAAATTCTTTGAAAATCTTCTTCTCAAGAACCACTGGGCCAGAAAATCTGAAACTTATGTGGAAACATCCTGGGGTAGTGTAGATTCTAAATTGTTAAAATCATGACCTCCGGGGGTAGGGCGGGGCCGCTATGAGGAATCAGTTTTACATAGAAATATATAGGAAAAATCTTTGAAAATCATTTTATCAAGAACCACTGGGCCAGAAGAACTGAAATCTACGTGGAAGCATTCTGGGGTAGTGTAGATTCTAAATTGTTCAATCATGACCCCCGAGGGTAGGGCAGGGCCGCTATGGGGAATCAAAGTTTTACATAGAAATATATAGGTAAAATCTTTGAAAATCATCTTCGCAAGAACCACAGGGCCAGAAACGCAGAAACTCATGTCGAAGCATCCTGGGGTAGTGTAGATTCTAAATTGTTTAAATCATGACCCCCAGGGGTAGGGCGGGGCCGCTATGGGGAATCAAAGTTTTTTTTTTCAAAGATGTATAGGTAAAATCTTTGAAAATATTCTTCTTAAGAACCACTGGGCCAGAAAAGCTGAAACTTATGTGGAAGCATCTTGGAGTAGTGTAGATTCTAAATTGTTCAAATCATGACCCCCAGGGATAGGACGGGGCCACAAGGGGGAATCAAAGTTTTACAATGGGAAATCAAAGCATCCTGTGGTAGATACATTTCAAATTGTCTAAATTATATCATTTAGGTAGGGTGGGGTCAAAATATGTATTATAAAGGGGAAATCTGGTAAAGAACAGAATGGTCGAAGCTTCTCAGGTGAGCGATGTGGCACATGGTCCTCTTGTTTTATTATTCCTGTAAATGATTCTTTAAATAAATAATTATAAGACACCGGGAGCAAGCACCTGTGGCTATTAACTGACTTCGTTCTCAGTGCCCGAGTTTATGCATGTTGACAAGAATGCTTTATTGAAATGACGATCGAACAAAATTATGAATTGAAATTTTTGCGTAAATGATATTGCAATTAAACTTAACAAGTTAGTTCAAAGATTTGATATAAGATGCGTAAAAGGGGTTTTATGAGGTTTGACCTTTGAGTCACCATTAAGCTCAGCTTAAAGGTGGCTTAATGAAGTTTGGACATTAAGCACCTATAAGATGCAGCTTAATGGTGGCTTTAAGGAATTAACTCCTTTAAGCACCATTAAGTCACCATTAAGCTACCATTAAGCGATTGCTTAAAAGTGGTCTTTCGTCCTGTGAGCGGTGGTGCCAGATACTGCAGCAATCGCAACATACGCCTTCGTTGGACCATGTCACTTGTCTTTCGCATAACCCACATGGGAAGATGTGTGCAGCTCTGGGTCCTGGGTTGACCTCGATATCGCCGGCTTGTATGATAATAAGGAGTAAGAGTGCTTTATTTGGTTGTTTTTTTTTTACAGGTAATTGGATTGGTCTTGTACTGTATGGTATATGTTTTGCGTCGAGAAGATTGACATTTTCTTGGTGTTTGGGTAAGATTTATTGTTATTCAGGCTAAGGTATGTTAACAAGATGAGGATAATGAGCAATGGTTTTGTATGAATTTTTAGGTTGGTCTCTACTGCAACAATTGTTGATGGTTTTCAGTATAGTAAAGAATATCCTCGCTCACTTATTCAGATTTGTATACTTAGCAGTATACCGTGGGATATCAATACCGACTGCTTACGAGGCGGTCCAGTATAGTGAGTGGAATAATATGGGTTGAAAGTCTATAGTTAACGAGTAATTGATACTAGTAGTGTAGCGTGAAAAATCCGCACTGACTACGTATAAGGCCATAGGCGGATCCAGGAATTTGTAAAAGGGGGGGTCCAACATTTTGACTTATTAGGTACTGTTTGCAACATCTACCGCTCCCAATGCAGAGGCGTAGTCACAGGGGGGCAGCGGGAGCACTAGCCCCCCCCCCCCCCCCCCCCCACACACACACACTTTTTAATGAAGAACAAAATCACAGATATTTTAGAATAAAATTAAACCTCATTTTATGGCATTTTTTTATGTTCAACAAATGAGCAAGCATTTCTCTTGAAGTAATAGTTGTATAATATAGTAATGTAATATAGTAATTGAATCGCCAAGACCTGCCCCCCCCACCCCCCC